>CAUYLG010042199.1:0-57278 GCA_963573385.1 Cacajao melanocephalus | reverse complement strand
CCGGGGCCGGGGGACGCCCGCCCGGGCACGGGCCCCCGCCCCCGCCCCTAGCCCGGCCGGCCGGGGGGGGCCACAGGGGGCGAGGACGGGGTGGAGAAAAGGACGCCGGCCATCCGGTTACGTGGGGGTGGGGTGGGCCGGCGGGGGGCGGGGGCCGCCCCCTTCCCCCTTCCCCCCTCCCCCCTGGAGCCTGGGCCCTTCCCTGGTTGAGGCAAGGGCCCCCGAGTCCTCAAGCCCTCAGCCCCCACAGGAAAAGCATGCTGGGGGCGGGGAAGAGCCCCGGAGTGGAGGGCTAGAGAGGATGGAGAGCTGGGAGACCCAGAGAGGCCGAGAAGGGGGCAAATGAGGTGGAGAGAGAGGGAGGAGGGAGAGGAGAAGGGAAAAGAGGATGGAGAGGAGCAGGTGGAAGAGAAAGGCGGAGGAGGGTGGGGTGTCCCAGGGGCTCCCGGCACTGGGCCTCAGTGGGAGGGCCTGGCCACAGACTCCTGGTCTCCTGTGAGAAGCCTCCGCCAGCTCCAGTCCCCGGCTGGGCCTGCCTCCCTGCCGCTGGCTGCCGCCACTGCTGCCGCCACTGCTCAGTCTCCCCTCTGAGGCCGCCGCCTGCCTGCCTGCCCGCCCGCCGCCCGCGCTGGGTCCTGGATCACAGCGGGGATGGGGGGGAGAGAGAAGAGGGAGGGAGAGAGGCGAGGCAGGGAGGAGGGTGGGGAGGAGGAAGGGAGGGAGGCAGGCAGAGAGCGAGGAGGGAGGGGAGTCAGGAGAGGTGGAGCCCGTATTGGTTGGGGCTGGGGGCCCCCGCAAGGAGAATGTTGATGAGAAGAAGAAGCTGCATTGGATGGAGGGCCCACCCCACCCCCCGGCCACCCCCTCTACCACCCCATGCCACCACTCTGCCCAGGCAGCCCTGGGCACAGGAGCCCACAGAGATGAGAGGCAAGGAGACCTGGGGAGAAGGCCACTGAGATGGGGGAAGAGGGCTACAGAGATGAAGAGAAATGAAGAGAGACAGCCATCAAGACTGTCCAGAGAAGTGGGCCGAGGCCCACAAACCCCACAAGGGCAAAGACAGGAAAAGCCCCGGGATAAGAAAGAAAGGCCCATGGAGACAAGGGAGCACCCGGCAGAGACAAGCAAAAGGACCTCAGAGACCAGGGCAGTGTGTGGACACAGAGACCTCACGTGAAGGAAAACATGGGAGAAGCCAGAGACACTAGAGAGACGCCCCCAGAAACAGAAAGCACTCCTTGGATATGGGGAGCAGTCCACAGGGGCAGGGAGAGAGCCAAGGAGAGCTGAAGAAGGTCACAGAAACAAGGGAGGCCTACAGACACAAGGAGACCACAAAGACAAGGATGTGGCTCATAGACACAAGAGAGCCACTGAGGCAGGAGCTGCCAGCCTGGAGATGCGAGGGAAGCCTCCCCCAATAGAAATAGCTCCTATAGAGGTGAGGGAATGGGTGGTGAGTACAGGAATTCTCTGTCGTGCATAGAGAAATCCTTGGGACCCTCAGAGATGAGTGGGTGGAGAGAAGGGGCCCTCATTCTCCAGTCGCAGGAGCAGAGAGGCAGTGTGTAAGGTGGATGGGACAAGGACAGAAAACTGGAGGGCAGAGCCAGGAGAAGTGGGAGACTTCTTCCCAGGGAACACTCTGCAGCATCTCAGAAGGAGCTGAGCAGGGCAGGGGGATGGAAAAGAGAAGCAACACGGATCTTGGAGTGGGGGTGGGTGGTGCATGGTTTGGTGGGGGGTGAAATTTGAGGGGAAGAAACATGACAGTTGGTGCTGAAGGCTGAGCCCGTGACTCACCACCACCCCCGATGCTCGTGATGGGGAGGAGACACTGACACACTCACGTGTGGCCCACAGCACATGTGACCACATGCCTCGAACACACGGCTGGCACATGGCAACTCCTGGACCACATGTCAGCATAGCACAGGAAGTCCTCTACAAGCTGCCATGTGGGGCATCCTGGACACACATCTGACACATATATCTGACGCTGAAGGACCGCCAACTTTGCACACACCTCCTTATCCCGCTTGGTCAACATCTACACCCGCCCCCCCCCCCAAACACCCACACTCAGCACATCAGGCTTGAAAGCCCAGACTCACACTCGCCTCTAGAACTTTGCTTATGCAGGACCTCAACACATAACACCATCCTCTCAACTGGAGCAGTGGCTCATGCCTATAAACCTAGCACTTTAGGAGGCCGAGGCAGGTGGACCACCTGGGGTCGGGAGTTCAAAACCAGCCAGGTCAACATGGCAAAACCCCATCACTATTAAAAATACAAAAATTAGCCAGGCCCAGTAGCACATTCCTTTAGTTCCAGCTACTTGGGAGGCTAAGGCACGAGAATCGCTTGAACCCAGGAGGCAGAGGTTGCTGTGAATCATGATCATGCCACTGCACTCTAGCCTAGGAGACAGATCGAGACTCATCTCCAAAAAAAATCACCATCCACTCTAAATTCAACCTGTCCCCGAAATCCTAGCCAGTCCTGTGCTACCACCTCCAGAAGGACCAGTCCAGGCCTCAGTTTATTCCTATATCATCTGGAAAGAAAGACCTACATAACCCAAATCAAGTTGAGAAGTACAAGCAAAAGGCCTGAGAAGTCACCCAGATCTTCAGATTTTCTTTTTTTCTTTTTTGAGACAGTGTTTCACTCTGGTTGCCCAGGCTGGAGTGCAGTGGTGCATCTTGGCTCACTGCAACCTCCATCTTTCTGGTTCAAGGGATTCTCCTGTCTCAGCCTCTTGAGTAGCTGGGATTACAAGCATGCACCACCACGCCTGGCTAATTTTGTATTTTTAGTAGAGACAGGGTTTCTCCATGTTGGTCAGGCTGGTCTCTAACTCCCGACCTCAGGTGATCTGCTCACCTTGGTCTCCCAAAGTGCTGGGATTGCAGGCTGAGCCGCCACACTTGGCCTCATCCTCAGATTTTCAAGTGGGGAAAAGGAGGTTTCAGCCGGAGCAAGAATCTGCCCAACATCACATAGTCTATCAAAGACTGAGCATGGCTTCCACTACTCTGGCACCTACCCCAGGTGATTTTGCTCTAAGGGCAAACCCAGACTGCTTCAGAGCAGGCCGGGCCTAGCTTTAGCTCACTAATTTCCACCAACTCTTTACTTCCTGCATTCATGCCTTCAACACACAACCACTTGAACTTCCCACCTGCCAGGCAGGTGAGCCTAGGGGCCAAGAGTGCAGACCTTGAGGTCAACTCCTGGGTTGGAATCCTGACTTCCTAACTATGGGAACTATGACTAGTTACTTCTCTAGGCCTTGATGTTTTGTAAAGTCAGCATGACAGTTTCTCCCTCATAGTGTAGTGGAGAGGATTAAACTGAATAATGCATGTAAGCACTGAGCATAATACCTAGTATGTCATAATATACTCAAGAGATATTAGTTATTATTATTAGGTTTCCGGAGATACTAATAAAAATAACAACTGGCCAGGCACAGTGGCTCATACATGTAATCTCACCATTTTAAGAGGCCAAGGCAGGGTGGCTTGAGCCCAGAGTTCCGAGACCAGCCTGGGCAACATGGCGAGACCCTATCTCTGAAAAAAAAAAAATGCAGTTGTGGTGGTGGTGGATCACGCCTAGAATCCCAGCACTTTGGGAGGTCGAGGCGGGTAACGAGGTCAGGAGTTCAAGACCAGCCTGGTCAAGATGGTTAAACCCCATCTCTACTAAAAATACCAAAAATTAGCCGGGCATGGTGGTAGGAGTCTGTAATCCCAGCTATTAGGGAGGTGGAGGCAGAGAACTGCTTGAACCCGGGAGGCGGAGGTTGCAGTGAACTGAGATCGTGCCACTACACTCCAACCTGAGGCGACAGAGCGAGACTCCACCTAAAAAAATAAATAAATAAAAAATAAAGCAGGGCATGGCGGCTCATGCCTATAATCCCAGCACTTGAGGAGGTCAAGGTATATGGATCAACTTGAAGCCAGGAGTTCAAGACCAGCCTGGCCAACATGGCAAAAACCCATCTCTACCAAAACTATTAAAATTAGCAGGGCATGGCGGTGCATGCCTGTAATCCCAGCTACTCAGGAGGCTGAGAATTGCTTGAGCCTGGGAGGCAGAGGTTGCAGTCAGCTGATATCAGGCCACTGTACTCCAGCCTGGGTGACAGAGCCAGACTGTCTTAAAAACAAAACATCAAAAAATTAGGGGCTGGAGTGGTGGCTCACACCTGTAATCCCAACACTTTGGGAGGCTGAGTGGGGTGGATCACCTGAGGTCAGGAGTTCCAGACCAGCCTGGCCAACATGGCAAAACCCTGTCTCCACTAAAAACACAAAAATTAGCAATTCATGGTGGTGCGCACCTGTAGTCCCAGCTACTCAGGAGGCCAAGGCAGGAGAATCGCTTGAACCCAGGAGGCAGAGGTTGCAGTGAGCTGAGCTCATGCCATTGCACTCCAGCCTGCGAGGTGGGCAACAGAGTGAGACCGTCTCAAATAAACAAATAAATAACTTTTGGATATCCAGATATCTTTTTTTCAGAGGTAAAAAAGCACTCTAGCGCTTGTCCCCCAGGCTAGAGTGCAATGGCGCGATCTCAGCTTACTGCAACCTCTGCCTCCTGGGTTCAAGTGATTCTCCTGGCTCAGCCTCCCAAGTGGCTGGGATTACAGGCACATGGCACCTTACCTTGCTAATTTTTGTATTTTTGGTAGAGACAGGGTTTCACCATGTTGGCTGACTGGTCTCGAACTCCTGACCTCAGGTGATCCACCTGCCTCGGCCTCCCAAAGTGTTGGGATTACAGGCGTGAGCCACTGCGCCCAGCTAAGATATCTTTTACTCTGTGCCTCAAAACCACCATGAGATGGGCTATTAGCCCCATTTCACAGATGAGAAACTTAGGCATAGGACAGTTAACTTCTCCTAGAACCCGGATTCCAATCCGGGAATCTGTTTTAACTAACACTAGGCCTGGTGTTAGGGAATTCAATCCACGAGAAATATAGGACATCTAGAGACCAAATGGCCACAGCAAAACTGATAAATGGCATCATGGTAGGTAAATAAATAACCCAATTCTGAGACTCACTTTCCTTATCCGAGAAATTGAAACTCCTCTGTGCTTGGGTTCAGGGAGTAGGTCTGGAAATCTTTTTTTCTTTTAGATGGAGTCTCGCTCTGTCGCCCAGGCTGGAGCGTACTGGCGCGATTTCGCCTCACTGCAACCTCGGCCACCTGGGTGCAATCAAATCTCGGGCCTCGGCCTCCCGAGTTCCTGGGATTACAGGTACATGCCCATGCCCAGATACTTTTTTGTATTTTTAGTAAAGACGGTGGTTTCACCATGTTGGCCAGGTGGGTCTTGAACACCTGACCTCAAGTGATCCACCCGCCTCAGCCTCCCAAAGTGTTGGAATTACAGGCGTGAGCCACCGCGCCCCGCCTGGAAACTTTTCTAATAGTACAGGGGCAACTCCCTCCCAAGACCGAGCGTCACAGGAACAAGGTGAGTAGGAATGGCCAGTGGCCAGAACCCTTGGAGACGTGGAAACTGTAACGGTCAGAGTCACCCCGAAAGGAGGCGCTACCTGCTCACTTCCTTCAGGCTCTCACCCGCATTGTCCTTCAGGTCCTCTACCCTCCACGTTCCCTGTTTCTTCCAATGAAATTGCCTGTCCCTGCTTCTTTTTCTCCATATCCCCGCTCTCCTTGCTTCCCCTCTGACATTTCTCCTCTCTCCACCTCCCAAAAGTCCCCTCGGTCTTTTCCCTATTTCTTCCTGTTGTCTTCATTATCCTCCTTTTAATAAAGTGAGTCTGGAGTCTTGGTTTCCTTTACTCCCACCATGTGACTGGTGCTGCAGTTTGCCCTCTTCTCACCGCGCTGAGCGGTTTCACTTTCTCCCTCTGACCCTCGGGGAAACCACAGAGGCTCCTGTGTCCCCAGTACACCGCTCCAACCCCCAGGGTGCCGCATGCCTCAATTTCCCAGACTCTTCTCACTCTCCCTGACCCCAACACACTCCTTCACAGCGTCCCCAAGATGGCGCCCGCGGCTGCGCTCTGCCGCCTGACGTCATCGCGCCGCCCTTCGCTCAGCGCTCCCATCTGGAGCCGTCGGAGGCGGAGTCGAGGAGGAGGAGGAGCGTCCTCTAGGGAGGATTAAAGGGGCGGGTACTAGCCACCCGAGGGCCGACCGGTGAGGGAACGTCGCTAAAGGATTGGTTGGGCGCTGCGAGGGAATCTCGACGCTCTTCACTATTGGCTCAAGCCCCAGAGACATAAACGTCGATTGGCCGAACGGTAGGGCCCGAGCGGGCGATGATTGGTTGCGTTCGGCCGTCCGCACGCCGAGGAAGAAGGTGGGAGGGGCGTTGCTGAGGGTAGCTGGGGGCGAGAGCGAGGCTGCGGTGCAGGCGAGAGGCGACGGCGAGAGCTAGAGCGGGCGCAGCGCTAGGGTGGCCGTGCAAGGGTACCCGTGGCCCGCGCCCGGGCCCGGGGCGGGCGAGACGGCGGAGGCAGGTGAGTGCGAACGGGCGCGCGGAGGCTGGCCGGGCTGCCCTCCCTGCCTTCGCGGCCTCCTCTAGCCAGTCCGCCTGCGCATTGAGGGCCTGAGGGAGCGCGCGCCGGGCAGTTAGGGCGGAGCGGCAGCAACCGCCGACCGGGCGCGCGGGCGGCCAGGCGGGCCGGACCGGGGCGGCGGGTGGGGAAGGGGAGTGGAGTCGCATGCGGGGCTGAGTGAGGCGGGGCGGGGCTCGGGCTGGGACCTTGGCGGGGCACCTGGGCGGGAAGGAGAGGCCTCAGAGCTGCCCGAGGAGGGCTCCGCAGCTCCCCAGGGTTTGGGGTAAAGGACTTGCTGGCGTGTTAAGTCCAGGACGAAGGGGCTGGGCCAGTTAGACGGCACTGGGGTGTCCGGTGAGGGGCTTAGGGTGTGAGAAAGATAATTAAGTTAACCAAGAGGGGGAAATAGTTTTTCCTGGAAAGAATCGGGGCTGTGAGAGGGGTCTTGGTGTGGAAAGGTGTTAGGAAATAGATATCCCAAGGGAGCGCTTTAGAGCTAAGGAGGAGTCCAGTTGTAACGGATAAGGTTAAATTAATGTGAAGAAACCTTAAACCAATGTGGGTACATTGGGTATACCGCATGTGTATACCATCGGGAGGTTGGGTACCCTTGGAATTCGTGGAGAGGGGTCTCTGTACAAAGAAGGGTTATGTGTATGTTAAAAGGGTGTCTGGGTGTCCCTGGAATGAGCTAGGGAAGGTATTCTTTTATAAGTACAGGTAATTAGGCCAAGGTGAAGATGGGATTTGGTTATTGGAAGGGGAGGAAGTAAAGTAGGAGAGATCTGTGTGCTAAAGTGAGAGGTGTCTGGGAATTCCTGGAATGAGACTGAGATGTTAGGTTGCTAAGATGTTGCGGGTCTCAGTACCCCTAGAGTAGTAGGCTGGTGAGAGGGATTTGAGTGTGAGGAAGAGGGGGTGATAAGGGTTCTGTTTGAGAATAGGAGGTTCGGGTATCCCTAAAGGAGATTTGGGCACCAAGAGGGGTGAGTGTAAAAGGAACTTAAGCCATTGTGAAGGATGGTCTGGATATCCCTGGAATGGGTTAGAATGTGTGTGGATCTTTACGAAAATAAGAGGAGTTATGTTGCTACGAAGAGGAGGGTCTGAGCATCTCTAGAATGGGTGAGGGTGGGTTGGGTCTTTTAGCAAATTAAAAAAGATTAGGTTAATAACGTGAAGGAGGATCTGGATATTCCTTGAATGGATTAGGGTGGGCCTGTTGACAGGAGGTTGATAGGTTGATATGAAGTGAGGGTATGGGTGTCCCTGAATGAGTGGCTGTGTATGAACAGGAAGGGTTTAAATCAATGGGAAGAGGGGATCTGGGTATCCTAGAGGGGATTAGAATTGTCCGTTTGGTCTTGGTACAAAGACGAGGTGATGAATGTAAAGAGTGGATAGATACCCTGGAGAGGAGTTAGGGTGGTGGGAGGTTCTAGGTCTGAAGCGAGGAGTAGGCGTTTGTGAAAATGGGTCTGGGTATTCTGGATAGGGGGTTGGGGTTGTAGGAGAAGGCCTTGATTTGTAGAGGAGATTAAGTAATTAAACAAGGCTGGGTATCATGAAGTGATTAAGGTGGGCAAAGTCTGGGTGTGGAGATGGGCTAGGGCAGTGTGAGAAAATTTGATTGCCAGGAAGGGATAGTTTGATGTGAGGTATCTGGGCACCCGAGGAAGAGTTAGTGGGTAGCAGGGGTTGCGTGTAAAGGGGAGGGTTGGCACCGTGTACAGTGCTGAAAGTGGAGTGGTGGGGCATTGGGCAGTTTGAGTGGTCTGGGTGTAAAAAGAAGTCTGAGAACCTGGGAGAAGGAGCGGAGGCCATGGGAAGGGTGTTGCTGGGAGAAACAGGTGGGAAAGGCCTATATGAGTTTTCATTTGGGTACCTTGGAGAGGAATGCGGTGATATGAGTTACTAAGAAAAGGAGTCAGTGCAAAGAGGTTTAAGTGGAGGTTCCAGTGTGCTGGGCCGAGCTGTGGGGCCCACTGAGAAGTGAGGGAGATGAGGGGACTGGAAGGGTGACAAGGATCTGGTGGGTGGAGTTTGATGCAAGTTGATTCAGAGGTGAGACTGTGGGTAGATTCCTGGGGAAGGGATTGCCTGGAAGATTTTGTGTTTGGTGTTTATTAGGTTGAAGGGAGGAAGGATTATTAGGAGAGAGGGAGGCAGAATTTTAAAAATCAAAGGAAGAGGTTAGGGAGAAGTAGATCTAAGGTATTGGTAGTGGAGAGTGATAAAGGGAAGAGCTGAGGAATCAGTGACCTAACTGGTTTGTCCCCACTGTCCCTTCTTCCAGCCCAGGGCCTTGCTGCCACCATGACTGAGGAGTCAGAAGAGACAGTCCTGTACATTGAGCACCGCTATGTCTGCTCTGAGTGCAACCAACTTTATGGATCTCTGGAAGAGGTGCTCATGCACCAAAACTCCCACGTGCCCCAGCAGCACTTTGAGCTGGTGGGCGTGGCTGACCCTGGAGTCACCGTGGCCACGGAGGCAGCTTCAGGCACAGGCCTGTATCAGACCCTTGTGCAGGAGAGCCAGTACCAGTGCCTGGAGTGCGGTCAACTGCTGATGTCACCCAGCCAGCTCCTGGAGCACCAGGAGCTACACCTGAAGATGATGGCACCCCAGGAGGCACTGCCAGCTGAGCCACCACCCAAGGCACCACCCCTGAGCTCCAGCACCATCCACTATGAGTGTGTGGATTGCAAGGCTCTTTTTGCCAGCCAGGAGCTCTGGCTGAACCACCGGCAGACACACCTCCGGGCCACGCCCACCAAGGCTCCTGCCCCTGTTGTCCTGGGGTCCCCAGTTGTTCTAGGGCCTCCCATGGGCCAGGCCCGCGTGGCTGTGGAGCACTCATACCGCAAGGCAGAAGAGGGTGGGGAAGGGGCGGCTGTCCCATCTGCTGCCGCCACCACCACTGAGGTGGTGACTGAGGTGGAGCTGCTCCTCTACAAGTGCTCTGAGTGCTCCCAGCTCTTCCAGCTGCCAGCGGATTTCCTGGAGCACCAGGCCACTCACTTTCCTGCTCCTGTCCCTGAGTCTCAGGAGCCTGCCCTACAGCAGGAGATGCAGGCCTCATCACCTGCAGAGGTGCCTGTGTCTCAGCCTGACCCCTTGCCTGCTTCTGACCACAGTTATGAGCTGCGCAATGGTGAAGCCATTGGGCGGGATCGCCGGGGACGCAGGGCCCGGAGGAACAACAGTGGAGAAGCAGGCGGGGCAGCCACACAGGAGCTCTTCTGCTCAGCCTGTGACCAGCTCTTTCTCTCACCCCACCAGCTACAGCAGCACCTGCGGAGTCACCGAGAGGGTGTCTTTAAGTGCCCCCTGTGCAGTCGTGTCTTCCCTAGCCCTTCCAGTCTGGACCAGCACCTTGGAGACCACAGCAGCGAGTCACACTTCCTGTGTGTAGACTGTGGCCTGGCCTTTGGCACAGAAGCCCTCCTCCTGGCCCACCGGCGAGCCCACACCCCGAATCCTCTGCATTCGTGTCCATGCGGAAAGACGTTTGTCAACCTTACCAAGTTCCTTTATCACCGGCGTACTCATGGGGTAGGGGGTGTCCCTCTGCCCACAACACCAGTCCCACCAGAGGAGCCTGTCATTGGTTTCTCTGAGCCAGCTCCAGCAGAGACTGGAGAGCCAGAGACCCCTGAGCCCCCTGTGTCCGAGGAGACCTCAGCAGGGCCCACTGCTCCAGGCACCTACCGCTGCCTCCTGTGCAGCCGTGAATTTGGAAAGGCCTTGCAGCTGACCCGACACCAACGTTTTGTGCATCGGCTGGAGCGGCGCCATAAATGCAGCATTTGTGGCAAGATGTTCAAGAAGAAGTCTCACGTGCGTAATCACCTGCGTACGCACACAGGGGAGCGGCCTTTCCCTTGCCCTGACTGCTCCAAGCCCTTCAACTCACCTGCCAACCTGGCCCGCCACCGGCTCACACACACAGGAGAACGGCCCTACCGGTGTGGGGACTGTGGCAAGGCTTTCACGCAAAGCTCCACACTGAGGCAGCACCGCTTGGTACATGCCCAGCACTTCCCCTACCGCTGCCAGGAATGTGGGGTGCGTTTTCACCGCCCTTACCGCCTGCTCATGCACCGCTACCATCACACAGGTGAATACCCCTATAAGTGTCGCGAGTGCCCCCGCTCCTTCTTACTGCGCCGGCTACTGGAGGTGCACCAACTCGTGGTCCATGCTGGGCGCCAGCCCCACCGCTGCCCATCCTGTGGGGCCGCCTTCCCCTCCTCACTGAGGCTCCGGGAGCACCGCTGTGCAGCTGCTGCTGCCCAGGCCCCACGGCGCTTTGAGTGTGGCACCTGTGGCAAGAAAGTGGGCTCAGCTGCTCGGCTGCAGGCACACGAGGCAGCCCATGCAGCTGCTGGGCCTGGAGAGGTTCTGGCTAAGGAGCCCCCTGCTCCTCGAGCCCCACGGGCCACTCGTGCACCAGTTGCCTCTCCAGCAGCCCTCGGGGGCACTGCTACAGCATCCCCTGCGGCCCCTGCCCGCCGCCGGGGTCTAGAGTGCAGTGAGTGCAAGAAGCTGTTCAGCACAGAGACGTCACTGCAGGTGCACCGGCGCATCCACACAGGTGAGCGGCCATACCCGTGTCCAGACTGTGGCAAAGCGTTCCGTCAGAGTACCCACCTGAAAGACCACCGGCGCCTGCACACAGGTGAGCGGCCCTTTGCCTGTGAAGTGTGTGGCAAGGCCTTTGCCATCTCCATGCGCCTGGCAGAACATCGCCGCATCCACACAGGCGAACGACCCTACTCCTGCCCTGACTGTGGCAAGAGCTACCGCTCATTCTCCAACCTCTGGAAGCACCGCAAGACCCATCAGCAGCAGCATCAGGCAGCTGTGCGGCAGCAGCTGGCAGAGGCAGAGGCTGCTGTTGGCTTGGCTGTGATGGAGACTGCCGTGGAGGCACTGCCCCTGGTGGAAGCCATTGAGATCTACCCTCTGGCTGAGGCTGAGGGGGTCCAGATCAGTGGCTGACTCTGCCCGACTTCCTCTTCAGCACCTCCCTGCCCTGTTGCTGAAGGCCCTCCAGCATCCCCTTAAGCCTCTGTACATACTGTGTCCCTTCCTCTTCCCATCCCACCACCATGTAAGTTCTAAATTGGATTTATTCTCTCCTGAGGGAGTGCTCTGGGGTCCTTAACACACACAAAGGTGCCCCCAACCTTCCACCTCTTAGCACTGGTTACCCCAAAAATGAAACTGTCAATAAAGACTGAGTTGCCAGCAGTGTATAGAGTGGAATTTAGGAAGCATGAGGCCAGGTACTAGGTTTCCCCGCTCACGGCTGCATCACCAACACCCAAAAGTGGATCTGGCAGGTAGTAGGGGTAGTAGGAGCTCAGTAAACATTTGCTGGGCTGAAGAGAATGACCTGGTGTTCATGGGCATGGCTCTCAGAGCAGGGCCTTCACTTGACTGCTAGATGGGCCTTCACTTCACTTTACCTCTTGCTACTAGAGGTCTCATATCCCTGTGGAAAAGCTCAAGGGTGTTTTCTGCTGGTGGCAGGAACTTTTTTAGAGAAATAGGATTCTTACACCCCATCCCCAACTCCTGGCCTGATGTGGGCCTTGTCTCCCAAGGCTGTCTGATTTTCTTAGTGATCCCCAAGGGCAAATGCAGGTAGGCATGATCTCGGGCTGTGGAATTAAAGGAGATTCTGAATAGTACGTGTCTGGGCATAGGAGGCTTCATGAGGGATGGTGACTTGAATCCCCCTGGAGTTGGACTTTGGCTCAGCCAACAGATTTTTAATGTGGGAGAGGGATTGTTGGCTGGCTGGCTAATGTTTGAACATTAGTCTCAAGTACTATATAACTTTGAGTAATAGTCACACTGATTATGTGAGAACATTTTGCAGGAAAGGAATCTGCAGTCAAAAGCATTGAGATGACTTTCCCAGGTCAGAATGTAAGCCTGATTTCATCTGGTTTAATCACCCATATGCTTTTCTCTCCACTCTGCTGCCTTCTGCATACTTTGGGGAGAGTGGTGGGAACAAGATGGGAGTGTGTGACTGGTAGGATGCTAGGCTGCTGTGCTAGCCTTGCCTCAGACCCCCTCTCCCCAAAGATTATTCCAGATGCTTCTGTTGGAAAGAACTTTTCTTTTTTTGAGACAGTCTTGCTCTGTCACCCAGGATAGAGTGCAGTGGCGTGATCTTGGCTCACTGAAACGTTCACCTCCTGGGTTCAAGTGATTCTGCCTCAGCCTCCCGAGTAGCTGGGATTACAGGCATGCGCCACCACAGCCAGCTAATTTTTGTATTTTTAGTAGAGGGGGGGGTTTCACCATGTTGGCCAGGCTGGCCTCAAACTCCTGACTTCAGGTGATTTGCCCACCTCAGTCTCCCAAGGTGCTAAGGTTACAGGCATGAGCCACTACATGTGGCTTGAAAGAACTCTTTTTCTCTAAGACAGTCTCACTCTGTTGCCCAGGCTGGAGTGCAATGGCACGTTCTCAGCTCACTGCAACCTCCGCTTCCTGGGTTCAAGCAATTCTCTTGCCTCAGCCTCAGGTAGCTGGGATTACAGGCATGTACCACCATGCCCAGCAAATTTTTTTGTAGTTTTAGTAGAAACAAGAGTTTCACCATGTTGGTCGAGCTAGTCTTGAATGCCTGACCTCAAGCGATCCACCTGCCTTGGCCTCCCAGAGGGCTGGAATTACAGGCATGAGCCACCAAGCCTGGCTGGAAAGAACTCTTAACCAGAACTTCAATAAATGAGAGATGATAATAGGGAAGCTATTTGTATTGAAACTCAGGGAAAGGGAGGCCTGAGACTTTCTCACTTGGCTTCCCCATTACTTTTTTTTTTTTTTTTTGAGAGTCTTACTGGAGTGCAATATCAATGTCACGAACATGGTTCACTGCAGCCTCGCCCTTCCCAGCTCGTGATCCTCCCACCTCAGCTAGGACTACAGGCACATGCCCAGCTAATTTCTGTGTTTATTGTAGAGACAGTTTCACCATGTTGCTCAGGCTAGTCTCCGACTTCTAGACTCAAAGGCTCCACCCAAAGTGCTGAGATTACAGGTGTGAGCCACAGCACCTGGCCTTCCCCATATCTATCTACTCTCTTCAGGCCCTTAACACTCTGTGAGCGCTAGAACTCTAGGGCATCATTTGAAAGTCTAGTTCAGCCTGTTGCTCAGATGAGAAGGCTAGAAGTGAGGTCTCCTAACTCTACTACTTTTTTACTACATCATGCTTTTAATCATTTAAAAAAAAAAAAAAAAAGAACGATGTCCTAACAGCTCCTATGAAGAGCAAATTTTTGTTAAGCAGTTGCTTCCCACCTGGGTGTACAGATCATGGGCACCATCTTTTAACAACTGCATACCCTGCAGAAAGGACTAGAGCCATCTTGGCCCAGCATGCCAGGTCCCCCAGTCCCCAGGTAAAGTCATTCCCAAACCTCCCCCTCAAGAGCTGTAACATCATGAAAGTCATGAAATAAGTGTTCAGAACAATTGGAGTAGTCATCCATGCAAAACCATAAAGATCAGGCTGAATCAAGAAAAGAGATGGAATGAAGGAGAAAAACCTGATTATGCTTGTTAGCCACAAGATAAAGAGACTCTCAGCAGGAAAGAATGGTTCTGTGATGGTGTCTGGTCATCCTTCCTCCCTTGTTCTCTTTTGCAGCTTCAGTTTGACTCCTACCCTGAGAAGAATTGGTGCAAACACATTTATGAACAAGTTTAGGGGGTTCTTTGTTCACCATCACCCTGGTGAAACTTCCATGGTCCTCAGTTGAGCCATGGTCCTACAGAAGATAGCACTTATTACCTGTTGGATGCTGGCGTTCCGGTTGGACAGGCAAAGGTTCCCAAATGCTGATTTGTGTTAGGAAATTCCCCTTGAGGCTTCGATCCAGCAAGCACGTGTAGGGTGATGCCCAGGAACCTGCATTGTATACACACCAATTCTGATGAAACTGGGGCTTTCATTGCTTGTTTTTAGTTGGGCAAGCCAAGTAGTCAAGGCAGCAAGAACACTGGTTCCCTGGTGCCCAATGCTTTTGGATTTATTTTTTTTAATAGCTACATTTTATTAGAAAAGATTAATATCAAGGATGTTGATTGCTTCATTACATCATCTTCATCGTGTAAGAAAAATAGATGGAAAAAAAAAGTAAAGGAACATAAAGCTTGCTAGCCTTAGCATTCACCTCTATACCGTATCACATGTGGGAAGATTGTGGTGCCACATCTATAAATGTTTAAGGAAAAAAAATATTTTGACCAAAGAATTGGACACACTGCTAAGATGCACATGTGAAAAATGGAAGAAAATTTAGGTGTCCAAATAGATTAAAATTTGGGAAATTTTGAGAATATAAATAAGCACTGAAATAATTTTTTTTCTTTTAAGGAAACTGACCCCATGATTCAAACACAAATAATTTATGATAGTGTAGCTATGGTTATTTAAAAAAAAAATTTTTTTTTTTTTGAGACACAGTCTCTATTGCCCAGGCTGGAGTGCAGCGGGGCAATCTTGGCTTACTGCAACCTGTGCCTCCCAGGTTCAAGAGATTCTCCTGCCTCAGCCTCCCTAAGTAGCTGGGATTACTGGTGCCTGCCACCACACCCAGCTAATTTTTGTATTTTTAGTAGAGACGGTTTCACCATGTTGGTCACACTGGTCTTGAACTCCTGACCTCAGGTGATCCACCAGCCTCAGCCTCCCAAAGTGCTGGGATTACAGGCATGAGCCACCACGCCCAGCCTAAAACAAAATAAATTCTAGTAATTGTTCTTGTAAAAGAAATGACATAAGATTTAAAAGGTTAATGTATGAGGGTTCTGTTTATACAAAAAATACATAACCAGTAGGTTATGTGCATGTGTGTGTATGTGTATATCTTACGTGTTATATGTATATAAATTACATGATATAGTAAATGTTGATATCCATATATGTAAAGATACGTATTTTTTAATAGAACTTTGTTTCTTTGTAGACATATAAACATACATTTTTATATGTGTTTTGAACGCTTAGGATAGAGCTCCAGCACGCTGTCTTATAAATGACAAATATGAAAGACAGCGTGCTGGAGCTCCAAATCCTATTTATATATACTTCCACCTGTGATCTACCATCTACATTAGGTGTTTCTCCTAATGCTATCCCTCCCCTAGCCCCCGACCCTCTGACAGGCCCCAGTGTGTGATGTTCCCTTCCCTGAGTCCGTGTGTTCTCATTGTTCAACTCCCACTCAGGAATGAGAACATTCGGTGTTTGGTTTTCTGTTCCTGTGTTAGGTTTTCGTTTTCTTTTTCTTTTCTTTTTTCTTTTTTGAGAGCGAGTCTTGCTCTGTTGCCCAAGCTGGAATGTGGTGGCACAATCTTGGCTCACTACAAACTGCCCACCCTGGGGTTCAAGTGATTCTCCTGCCTCAGGCTCCTGGGATTACTGGAACCTGCCACCACACCCAGCTAATTTTTGTATTTTTAGTAGAGACAGGGTTTCCCCATGTTGGTCAGGCTGGTCTTGAACTCCTGACCTCAGGTGATCTAGCAGCCTCGGCCTCCCAAAGTGCTGGGATTACAGGCATGAGCCAGCACGCCCAGCATAAAACAAAATAAATTCTAGTAATTGTTCTTGTAAAAGAAATGACATAAGATGTCATTTGCCAAATGACAAGATGGGTTTCACCATATTGGCCAAGCTGACTTCGAACTCCTGACCTGCCCACCTCAGCCTCCCAAAGTGCTGGGATTACAGGCAGAAGCCACTACGCCTGGCCTATTTTTGGGGCCTTGCTATGTAAACCAGGCTGGTCTCAAACTCCTGGCCTCAAGGGATCCTCCCATCTCGGCCTTTCTAAGTGCTGGGATTAGAGACGTGAGCCATGACACCTGGCCTGTTTTGTTGTGTTTGCTATTTTTTAGAGTCACACTCTGTCATCTCACTGCATCCGCAACCTCCTGGGCTCAAGTGATCCTCCTGCCTCATCCTCCAAGTAGCTGGATCCAAGTAGCTGGATCCACAGACGCTATTTTTTAGAGTCACACTCTGTCATCTCACTGCATCCACAACCTCCTGGGCTCAAGTGATCCTCCTGCCTCATCCTCCAAGTAGCTGGATCCACAGGCAAGCGCCACCGCATCTGGCTAATTTATTTTGTAGAGATGGAGTCTTGGGTTCTGTGTGGTACTGACTATGCCACCCTGAAGATAGGCCTGGACCAAATGATCTTCCTCAATGTACTATTCTGACGCTCCACCCCTACTGACTTGTTTTGAGAGTTGAGGTGCTTTGCTTTCTTTCAGTCTTGCCAAAACACTGCAATGCTAACACTTTTTGTCTTACTAAATATGAAACATATCTCTCACTCTATTCCTTTTTCCTGTGCCTCGATTCCTACAACCCTCACTATCGAATTTGCAGGATCACAACACCTGTGTACCAAGCATACATTAGAGGATGGAACAGTGTTGAGGAAACTCAACAGCTTTTTTTTTTTTTTTTGTCCTGAGACAGAGTCTCACTCTGTCACCCAGGCTGGAGTGCACTGTGGCATGATCTCGCCTCACCGCAACCTCTACCTCCCAGGTTTAAGCGATTCTTGGGCCTCAGCTGCCTGAGTAGCTGGGATTACAGGTGTGCACCACCACGCCTGGCTAATTTTCATATTTTTAGTAGAGATGGGGCTTCACCATGTTGGCCAGGCTAGTCTTGAACTCCTGGCCTCAAGTGATCCACCCATCTTGGCCTCCCAAAGTGCTAGGATTACAGGGGTGAGCCACTGCGCCCAGCCTTCCAGTACATTTTCTTTAATACCACTTCTGATTTTCAGCATTGAGGTCTTAGGAATCAGTCCATGGCCTGATGGCCTACAGAAGCTGTTGCTACTGCCAAGATGGGTACAATAATTTGAGAAACAGTTACTATTGCTCTAAAAAGGAAGAGGGTTGGTGTATACATTGTACCACCAAAATACTTTAAAATCAACTCTGGTTGGTTGGTTTGAGACAGGGTCTCGCCCTGTCACCCAGGCTGGAGTACAGTGGTGCTATCATAGCTCACTGCAGCCTTGGCCTCCCAGGCTCAAGAGATCCTCCCACCTCAGCCTCCCGAGTAGCTGGGACCACAGATGCACACCATCATGCCCAGTTAATTTTGCTCAATTTTTGTAGAGATGGGGTCTCACTGTGTTGCCCAGGCTGGTGTCGAACTCCTGAGCTCAAGGGTTCTTCCTGCATTGGCCTCCTAAATGCTAGGATTACAGGCATGAGCCACCGCACATGGCCTCGTTTTTTTGTTTTTGTGCTTTTTTTTTTTTTTTTGGTGATGTGAAAAAATGACATATAACTCTTCTGTTAATTTATTTGACTATCTGTGAGGCTGAAACTTTTTAATGTGTTAATGGAAACTCTGGTTTTAAAGAGTCTCTTTTGTCCTCTGGCAAAGCATCCAGGGATGGAGATGGGTGACTACTTGCTGGTTTCCTGGCTTTCTCATAGTAGTCATTTATTGAAGACAGTGTGCCGGAGCTCCATCCTAAGCACTTTACTTCTACTATCATCCTACAACCTTGTGAGGCAGATACTGTCCCTAATTTACAGATGAGGACACAGAAGCTCACATATTGAAGGTCATATATTTATAAAATGGCAGGACTGAGATTTGAATTCAGAAATGTGAATTCATCCTGAATTTAAAGACTTGGTTCTTTGATTGGTGAGAATATTTGTGCAGGTTTTACTTCCAAACATTCACTCTTCTTTAAAATTTAATTTTTAAAAAATTTTTATTTATTTTTGAGACAAGGTCTCTCTGAGAGAGAGACTGGAGTACAGTTACCCAGACTGGAGTGCAGTGGCATGATCACCATTCATTGCAGCCTCGACATCCCAGGCTCAAGTGATCCTCCCACCTCAGTCTCCCAAGTAGCTAGGACTAGACTACAGGCATGCACCACCATGCCCTGCTGAGTTTTTGGGGTTTTTTTTTAAAAGAAGAGTTCTCACTATGTTGCCCGATTATGAACATTCAGAAGTAAAACCCAGCATACAGATCTCCAACCCCATACCCGGATTTCTTTACCACCCTTCCCAGGACAGAGAGGAGACCAAGGGAGAGCAGGCATCATTTCTCTCTGTACAGTTTTTAATTTTTTATTTTTTGATGTTTTTTGTTCAGATGAATGACACACTCAAGTTACAAAAATGGGGCCTTAAAAGAAGCACATTGTACAATGAACAAGCAGATTGGAGTTAAGAACACTGAAACGCTAACCCGCTACCACGAGAAGAGACAGGGAGTGGGTACAGGAAGGGAAGGAAGGGGCTACCGACACAGGGGTCAGACGGAACTGAAAGGGAGGCTAACTTGGTGAGGATGGAGGAAAGGCAGGTCAACTCCGGGGCTGATTTCTGGATGCTGCTTTTTGGGCACCCTTGCCTTGTACTTGCCACCCCCTCCAACTCCACTCACCCCCCATTCGGTCTGACCTGGTCATTCTGGGAGGTGAGAGACACCCACACCAAAATGGGCTGAGCCAATCAGGTCTTTACAAAGTAGGGTGGTCACCTTACCCTAGTGCAGCCCTGGATTTGGAAGGTGATGGTGGCAGCAGTGGGACAAGAGGCCAGAAAGAAGCTGATCAAAGTTCAGGCCCCTACTCTTCCCAAAGACTCCTTGCCCTTTCCCCACCCCACCATGATCCAAAGGCCCTCTACGAGTTGTCGAGAGAGACCCCCAGTAACCCTGCAATTATATAAATAAATAAATACTGAGCCCCTGGGTTTGGGGGACAGGTTGGGGGAGGGGCAGCAAGGATAGAAGACAGGAAAAAGGGGAGGGAGGCAGAGGGAAGAGGTCACAGACATAGTAAATAGTCGTCTCCGTCCCAGCAACACTTCTCTCTGGATTTTTCTCTCCTTTTCTTGTTTGTTTAACAAGGAGCTAACAATTCAAGGACAAATACTTAAAAATATACATTATTTTTTCTTTGTTTCCGCCTTTGTCATCGTCGTCTTGCTTTGGAGACTGCTGAGGTCAAAGTTTAAACCGCCTGAAGGACCTGCGGCTTGGAGTTTTTGTGTATTTTTTTTTTATTTTTATTTTTAAATTTTTTTCACTTTTTTTTCCAACGTATAAAAAGGTAGCGGAGTTGTCTGTGGGTTTTTTTTTTTAATGGTTAAATCTTTGGTTTGTTTCTTTTTTCTCTTGGAGGCCTTTATCTCTCGCACTTGCCTTTCCCACTCAGAGACCAGTGGGGGCCCGCGTGTCTCAATCTTGCTGTCTGTCTCACTCTCTCTCTCACTCAGGTCCCCCTACCCTGGGATTCGGGTGGGTCAAGAGTTCACCCCGACTTGGCTAGCTCCTTGCCAAATCTCCCCAGGGCTTGGAGAGCCTGTCATGGCCTTCTCCAGGGAGGAGATGGGTGGAAAACTCATATCCTTCCCCTCCTCCTGATCACAGCCCCAACTCCTACTGGAGCTTGCGTTCCCCATCCCTACCCGCTCCCCCCGCACTCCCCCCACCCCCCAGAAGAGAACAGAGAGAGGTGGTTTAGTTACTGGCATCAGTTTTTTTTTTGGCACAATGAAAAGGCCCACCATTAAGGTAGACCCAGTCTCTGTCCCTCCCTTAAGTAGGAGGTCAGGGTTGGGGAGAAGAGAAATTCAGAGGGCTCCCCACTGCTCCAATCCACTCATCTCTCCTCTCTTTCTAGCCCAGGCCCTCAGCCCCGCATCTTGGACATCTAACCTAGCCCAGAGCCTAGCCTGGGGTTTCCCTCCCCATCTCCCACATAAAGCTCCCCAGCCCTCCAACTCTCTCGCTCACACACAGACACACGGACACAGGCTCTGTACAGACCGCAAAATAAAAACGATGAGATAGTTTTGTTTCCCGGAGTCGAGACGGGGGACCAGAGTGGAAGGGACAGATGGGGGTGGGGGGCATGAATTCCCCCATCACCTTCCCAACCCTGGCTCCCTCGAGCCCCCCAGCCCCTTGCCCTGGCTGGCCCCCAGCCAACGATATTTGGTTTCCTTTTTTTAACATTAAAGTTCTATGAGGTATTTGGTGCCTTATCTCGAGTCCTCGGGGGAGGGGGGCCCAGGGGGAGACCTGGGGCTCACCTGCCCCTCCCTCCCTCCTACCCCCTTCCCAATATTTGGTTTCACAGCTGTAGTTAAAGCTTGGGATTTGGTTATTTTTCCCCCTCCCAGGAATTTTCTTTTTTCTTGTTTTTCTTTTCCCAGTTGTGAGGATTGGATGGGGAGGGTCCCCAGCACCCCGCTGCACAGGGGTCCCTCCACCAATGTCAGGGCTTCTGCCCCATCCCTGCCCCTTGCTCCTCCTCTTCTCTTTGCCCCACTCCCCAACACTGGGGTGAGGAGAGGTCCCAGGTGGTGGGACTTGATGGGAAGGAAGCAGGATGAAGTGGGTGGTGGTTGAGTCCTGGATTTTCTTTCCTTTTTTTTTTCCTTTTTGGTCTAGAATCATAGTTTTTGTTTGAGTCATCTCCACCATGCCTTCCATGCTGCCTGTCTTCTCAGAGGGGGTTTTGGTTGTAATTCCTTTCATTTTGCTCTGCTCACATGTCCTTCCTATTTGGTCAGGAGCCCTTGGCCCCCTCTCCACCCTTGGGCTGGGGCCCAAGCCCTCTTGCCAGTCCCTTCTCTCTTCAGGAAATAAACATGGACAAACTCAGAGGTAGGGTAAGGGCAGGGAGTCATTCGGCGGAGATGCTTACATTCCGGCAAGGATGGGTCGACGAGGTGCCAGGCCCCATCGTGCCAGGGGTGGGGCGGCGACTACTCCACCACTGCCCGGACAAGGCACCTGGAGGCCCCTGCAATGGCCGAGTCTCTGCTGCCTCCATGGCCCAGCCCAACAGTTTCATTTCCCAGGTGGGAGAAGGGAGACAAGAAAAAAAGAGAACGCTGAGGCCTGGGGCTCCATCTGCCTCTCCTCAAGAGTGTCCAGGAGAAAGTGGAAGCTGCCCAGGCCGCGGCCCTGCGGTCTCAGGGCTCTCCCCTCCCTCTGCTCCTGCCCAGTGAGGGGCGGGGGCCACACTGCGCTGCCAGGCCCCCCCCTGATTTCAATGGCTCGCGTCCTTCACTGCAACACTTTGGTTTGAGGAGAGACACAGAAAGAACAAGATTGAGAGAGGAGAGAGGAGAGCAAAGGGAGAGGAGAGAGGAAGGAGGGAAGGAGAGAGGGCAGACAGAAGAGAACCGAAAAAGAAAGGAGGAATCAAACCACCCGAAAGTTGTTAGTTTTCCTTCGTCCGTTCTTTTTGCTTACTCCTTTTTTTCCTTTCTTTTTTTAAAGCTTTTTCAGTTGATTGCGGGGGGTAGTTTAGGGCTCTTCACCCCTGTCCCTGACACCCTCTCAGCCCCACCCACCCACTTCCATCTGCCCTGGCCGAGGGACAGGCTTGCCCCAGCCGCCCCCTCCAGCTTTCCCAAAGACGACGTCCATGAGGTATTTGTGAAGAGAAAGAAGCATCCGTCCTTCTGTCCGCGTTGGGGACCAAGGGCCTGGACCACCGGTGCAGGGGCTTGGCTCCGCCTCACGGCTCTATCTTATTCTTGAAGAGTCCTCATCTTCTTTCCCTTTTATATATATATAAATTCTTTTTTTCTAGTTTAAATTTATTGTTTGTTTGGTTTTGGTTTTGTTTTTTGGTTCAAAACTTTGTTGGCCTCCACAATAGCAGGAGGGTAGGGTGGCTCCCAGTGGCATCTCTCCTCTGTCCGTCGTCAATGGAGATATGTCCAGGGCTGGGCAAACACAGGGTCCAGCCAAGACTCGTGGAGGTCTCATGGGAGTAGTGGCCACCACCGTGCCTTTTCAGATAGGGACCACAGGCTGTGGCACTGTCCCCACACATGGACCCTGATGGGGATGCCATCTCAAGGAACCCCACCACTGGGGTGTGTGCGTGTGTGCATGTGTGGGGAGGGAGAGGCATTCGCCAGTACCAGAGGGCACGGGATGGGAAAAACGAAGTGAGTTCTCTTTTTGGTTTCTGGTTAATGTCAAAGAACGTGAAGGATCCCACGGATAGGCACTGGAATATGAATTTTCTTTTTTAGGGAAACTGACAGACAGGATGGAAAAAGACAGCTGAATGCCCTCAACTGAATGCCTTCATCCCCTCTTGCCTGAAACTTCCACCTTCCCATAGGCTGGGGAGGGGGTTGATTCCAGAGCAGAGGAGGGTGACAGGGTTGAGGAGGGACTTGTGAGAGCTAGAACTTGGCAAAATGGCCTAGCTCACCCTTCAAAGGGGAAAAGAGGGAGGAAGAGGGGATGAAAAGTCATCCCAGGCCTTCCCTTGAACTCTCCCCTGGCTAGGGGGAGGGAGGAGGTTAAAACAAGACCCCCTGCCCAGGTGGGGAGAGCTGGGGGCCAGGGGAGAAGGGGACACATGGTAGGGACACATTCTGTTGAGCACAACGCTAAAAATTCTGTACATCCTTTGGATGAAGCTACTGAATATTTGGTGTAAGGTTGTTCGGGCCCTTTCTCTTTCACCTTCCGGAAAAGAACATTTGGCGGGTGGTGCTGAGCTCCAGCCCATCTGCCCAGACTGTGCCCTGTCTTCGCTGGCCCAGGGCTGGGGGCCAGGACTAGGAAGCTGGCATCTTCTCTTTTTCCTTCTGTAGCCCCCACTGGGGGAGGCAGGGTTGGGGGTTGGCCCCACAGCCAGGGCTCGGTGGCAATGAGGTCTGACCTGCTGGAGGCTTCTCCGCCCCTGGCTGGGGTTCTTATTTGGTGTCGTAGCAGTGAGGGTGTGAGCACACTGAGGTCTGGCTCGCGACTGGTTTTTTGGTTTGTTTGATTTTGTGGGGTTTTTTTTGGTTTGGTTTTGGTTTGTTTTTCACCTCTGGTTCCTTTGGGGCAGCTGGTTTCTGTTGTGATTATTTTTGGTTTTCTCTTTTGTTGGTTACTTAGTTTCTTTCCTTTTTTTTTTTTTTTTTTTTTTTTGGTTGGTTGGTTTTTTTTGGTCTTTCCTCCCTTGTCACTCCTGCCCAAGGACCTCTGTGTCCCCACCACTGGCCTCCTTGCCCTCTTCCCAGGCAAGAGACCAAGGCAGGGGTCAGAGGAGTGGGAGGGGAGGCATGGCTGGCCCTCACTCAGGTTTGGACCCTGCCTCGGGCCCCCCTGGGCCTCCAGGGGTCTGTGCTGCTGCCTCGCTGCAAGTGGAGGAGGAGGAGGATGAGGATGAAGAGGATGAGGAGGAGAGGCCAGGAGACTTGCTGGAGATGGAGGCTGCCACAGCCGCAGCCGCTGCTGAGACCAGGCCCACGCCAGGCGGGGTGCTGAGCAGGGGCAGCCCAGCATGGTTCAAGAAGAGCGGCGAGGTCACCAGGCCGGGGCTCCCCGGGGCGGCGCCGGCTGCCCCCAGCACCAGATTCCCGCTGCCATCAAGGCTGGTAAGGGGCAGGGTTCCACCAGAGGCCAGGGCTGGTGGGGAGAGAGAGAGGCTGGGCTGGGGGCACGCTGGGCCAGGGGAGACCTTTGCATTCCAGCATCCTGCCCAGAGTGCCCCCCATCTCCTCATTGATTCCACTGACCCCCATCAGCACCCCTCACACCTTCCCCAAAGGCGAGATGGGTATGAAGAGGCGAGCGATGCAGTGAGCAGGGGCGGGATGGCATGGCTGGAGCAGCAATGGCAGGGCTCGAGGCCCCAGAGGATAGGGCTGGTGACAATGGGAGTGACATGAGGCAGGACGCACCTTGGATAGTGGCCAAAGGGTTGTTGCTCATGAGGGCTGGACTCAGCCCGGAGCTCAACCCCACCATTGTGCTTCTGCAAGAGGCAAAGCAGAGGCATTAGCAGGGGCAGGGACCTGACAGCATAACTGGGGTGCAGCTCCCCACCTCAGAAGCAGCAGCGACCCTGCTTCTCCCCATAGCCTCCCACCTGCACCCACTTACCCCGTGCTGGGGTTCAGGCCCGACAAGCTGATAGCTGAGTGGCTGCCTTGAGGGCTGGGGTTTGTGCTGTTGGTGGTGGCCGGGGGTGGGGGAGTGACAGAGGGGATGGAATTGAGGGGGGGCGCAGCCCCGCCCCCACCCCCACCCCCTCCAGCTGTCCGGCTGGGGTGGAGCGTCCCCACAGCTGAGGATAAGGTAGTAACTGCCAGAGAGAGACAAAGAGATGAGGTCTTCAGCTTCTACTCATTGCCCACTGAGGAACCTGGGGTTAATTCCTACTTGTCCTCCTGCACAGCTCACAAAGCATCTCCTCAGTCAAAACAGCCTTAGACCTCCCTGCTCCCTCTTCCCAGAGCCATTTCCCTGTGCCTCTGCCATGGTGACCCCTATCATAACAATGGAAGTCAGAACAGCTGCTTCCTGCTGAGCCCCGGCACTCTGCACTCCCCGCCCTGAACCACTTTTATACTGACTAGAAACAGGGGTGCCCAGGAGACAAAGCCCTATGGCTCTCTAGGGGCTGGGGAGGGGCAAGGGGTGTCAGGAACGTTGCCACAGAGGGATGGGAAACCTGGCAGGGGATGAGGGCCCAGATTCAGCCAGACTGCTGGGGTAGAAACTCCTGGTTCTGTGTTGTCCTAGGGGTGCCCCTGGAGGAGTGCCTTAACCTCTCTGACCTTCAGATCCCTTGTCTGGAAAATGGGGATAATAGAACCTATCTCATAAAATGAATTTGAGAATTAAGTCAGTCAATGCTGCCTCATCCTCCTGAGTAGCTGGGACTACAGACACAAGGCACCACACCGGCTAATTTTTGTATTTTTAGTAGAGATGGGGTTTCCCATGTTGGCCAGGCTAGTCTCGAACTCCTGACCTCAGGTGATCCACCTGCCTCGGCCTCCCAAAGTGCTGGGATTATAGGCATGAGCCACCGCACCCGGCCGGTTTTATATTACTCACATATATATATATACATGTATAGTGTATAACCATATATATAAACCTGCTGTGTCCCAGGAAGAGGAAGGAGAACTCTGGGTACAAGAGTATGTATGTATGCACGTGTGTGTGTATACGTACATACGCATACATATACTCTTGCATGCATGTATTTATATCTTTTGTATGTATTACACATTCATAATAATTTTATAAAAACTGAGGCTCAGAAAGGTAAAGTAAGCTCTTGAGTTCACATAGCTTATGAATGACAGAGGCTAGGCACAAAACCCAAGTGTCTCACCTTTTACCATGCCCATGCTTTTCTCATATGAAATTGTGAAGCATATTAAAGCTGAGTTGCTCCTGCAGAGGAGGGGCGAGTCCTCCCCTCTTCCCACTGTCTCTCCCATTCCCCCACCCACACTCCCCTGGCCCAGTCTTGAGGCCCATTGATACCCAGAGCCACTTGGGAACCTCAGGCTCCAGCCTGTGCCTCATCCTCCCAGTCCCCCCTCACCACCTTCTGCCCTCCCTGACCTGTTGTGCTCAGACTGCTGGAAGCTTGGGACAACGGTAAGGTCCCCGCACCCCCTTGGGGTGTGACCTGGGGAGAGAGGAAAGGAGGTATGGTTAGGCCACTGTCTGCAAACAGCCCCT
Source organism: Cacajao melanocephalus (assembly GCA_963573385.1). Taxonomy (NCBI): domain Eukaryota; kingdom Metazoa; phylum Chordata; class Mammalia; order Primates; family Pitheciidae; genus Cacajao; species Cacajao melanocephalus. The sequence goes on along the minus strand of CAUYLG010042199.1, from coordinate 31,164 downwards.
GTGATGCTTTCTGCAGGACCCCACTCCTCTGTGTCAGGATGGAGGCAGGGGGCTTTGGCACAATGCTGTGTTTGTATTATTCCACGTGCCTTCTTCACACTTGCCCTAGCTGATCCTGAGCCACAAGCAGGAAGGGCTAATTCTCCATTGAAAGCACTCCCCACCTCTCTTCTGACACCGCCTTGTCTGGCTAGTCTCTGCAGGGCTGCGTCCTGTCTGAAGTGACTGCATCAGAAGAGTGGCTGCTCCACATACTCTTGCTACTGTTGGTTCTGCAAAACTAAAACTCTTTTCCCAGGACGAGCAAACACCACTCTTTTACCAGTGGGGTTGGCAAGTGATGCAGGAGAGACTGTTCAAAGTGACCCAGGCAAGAAAAGAGCAGGTCTAAAGTATGAGGCTAAATGGATGCATATCTTTGCATCAGGGTGTTGAGATGTCATATTACTTGATTTTCTGGGACCATTCACCAGCTTTCTTCTTGGCCACTGCACCTCCAGTCTCACCTTTGCATCAGCCCCAGAAACCTCACAAATCTAACCCTGTCCTTCCACAGCTCAAAACCCCTCCTTACCTCCACACTACCCATGGTTCAAGTTCCAGCTCTTCACTGTAAAACTTGGGGTACATGCACCCACCCCTTCCCCAACCTCATTCATATGAACTGCAGCACCAACCACACTAAATTTGCACTGGAGTTCCTCAGATTGCGCTGGGCACACCCTGGCTTCTAGGCCTGTGTGTTTCAACCTGGACCATGTCCCTGGACATATATCCCTCCCTGTGTGGCCATGGCACTGTGATAACTCTGTGTCTGGCCATGTAGGTGTGTATCTAGGGGTGCTTATATCCCCCACGTAAGACCATAGTTCCCAGGAAACTGTGTCCTTGTGTGACTGTGCCTGTCTACATGATGGCCTGTCCCCAAGAGTGGCTCTCTTTGCCTCTGTTCTAGGTTCTGTGGACAACCAGGTAGGGTTGGCTTCACAGAGGTGCCTGTGGAGCTCTGTGGTCTCCCACCCCCCAGACTGGCTCTTGGTACCATATGGGGGCTGTAGCTGGCCGGCTTCCCCGGGCTAGGCAGCATGGGGGCCGCACTGCAGGGGTTGATGCGTTTCTCCTTCTGGCGCCGGTTGCAGAACCAGACGCGGATCACTTCCTTCTCCATGTGCAGCTGCTCGGCGATCAGCAGGATCTCCTCTGAGGTAGGCTTCTGGTTCTGCAAGCAGAGGTCTCATTAGCCTGGGGCCCACCACCCGCCACCCCTCAGGTGAGGGCCACCCAGGACAGGGGAGCCTCACCGCTAGAAAACTCTTCTCTAAGGCGAAGCGGACGTTTGTCTCAATGCTGGTCCTCTTCTTGCGTCTCCGGCCGGGCAGCCCGTCGAAACCCAGACTGGGGCTGCTCAGTTGGTTGGGGCTGGGCAGGCTTGAGTCCACAGACATAGTCTCTGTGCCCCGGGGGAGACGTGAGCATGAGAGGGCGCCTCCCGTGGCCACCAGCTACTGCCCGCCCCCTACACGGGAGCCCCAGCCTAATCCCACCTGCGTCGTTGAGCCACTTCTCCAAGAGGGGCTTGAGTTTGCACATGTTCTTGAAGCTCAGGTTGAGGGCCTCAAAGCGGGAAATGGTCGTCTGGCTAAAGTCGTTGCCGTAGAGCTTGCCCATGGCCAGGCCCACATCACCCTAAGCCAGTGCGGGGGGTAAGGGGTGGAGGTCAGGGCGGGGCCTTTCAGCACTGGGCCCACTCCGCCCTCCGACTGGCCACGCTCCTAGTGGCATCCATCAACTAGCCACGCCCCCACAGCCACTGCCCAGCCTGCAAGGTGGCTCCAGACCTGTGTGAAGCCCAGCTTGATGCGGCGTTGCTTGAAGGTGCGGGCAAACTGCTCCAGCTCCTCTAGATCACTGGGCTCCTCAGGGTGGGATGGTGGCTCCAAGCATTTGGGGGGCTGCGGATGCGAGAGATGCGGGTCGGGCAGCGTAGGGCGGGTCACGGCCTGGTGGGGTTGGCAGGTGGGTGGGATGCAGGGCGGAGGACCAGGATGGGGCTCAGCGATGGGTGTACAGTCCCCCTCCCTCTCTCCTCACCCCTGCATTCCATCCTCCGCCTGCAGACTCCCCTCCACCTTCTTCCACACGCACTGTCAATCCCTTTAAAGGTCCAACTTTGCTGCCCTACATGGGTTTCCTCATTGCTTGGGATTCTGCATTGTCCCTTCATGCCTGGGAACTCCCAGAAGGAGCCGCCAGCTTTTTGTGCCAGGGCTCTTTCCCTGGAGCCGGAGGCAGTGGTTCATGGTCATCTCAACCAGGGAATCAAGGACTGGCCCTGCCACCAAATCACTGCTTAGCCCAGGCCTCACTTTCCCCCTGTGCAGGATGGTAACAATCACTGCTGCTCTGTCTACCCAATGAGGCTGTTGAGAGAATGAGGTTAAAAATGAGTAGGTCGTGCAAATCCATGGACTGTACAACACCAAGAGTGAACCCTAATGTCAACTATGAACTTTAGGTAATAGTGATGTGTCATTGTAGGTTCATCATTTGTTACACTTGTCCCACTCTGGTTGGAGATGTAGATAATGCAGGAAGCTGTGCCTATGTAGGGGCAGAGATATACGGGATATCTCTGGATCTTCTACTCAGTTTTGCTGTGAATCTAAAACTGCTCTTAAGAAATTAAGTCCTAAGCAATGAGTAAACTGCAAATAAACTGAAAATGTAAAAAAAAAAAAAAATGGACTGAGAGGGCAATTAGGGAGATTTACAGAAAAGCAACAGCTCTATCTGGGATGCTTCATTGCCCTAAAAATAAGAGATCTGAAGCAGGTGGTAGGTGTAGGGATGTCTTGTCACCCAGGTCCTTGATCCATTATTCTCTAAAATGCTGGGGCCAGATGTTTAGGACTTTTTCTGTTTTGTTTTTGCTTTTTGTTTTGTTTTGATTTTTTAGATGGAGTTTCACTCTTGTTGCCCAAGCTGGGGTGCAATGATGTGATCTCGGCTTACTGCAACCTCCGTCTCCTGGGTTCAAGGGATTCTTCTGCCTCAGCCTCCCGAGTAGCTGGGATTACGGGCATTGCCACCATGCCAAGCTAATTTTGTACTTTTAGTAGAGACAGGGTTTCTCCATGTTGGTCAGGCTGGTCTCAAACTCCTGACCTCCGGCGATCCGCCCACCTCAGCCTCCCAAAGTGCTGGGATTACAGGTGTGAGCCACTGCGCCTGGCCTTTTCTTTTCTTTTTAAAACTGTATAAATTTAAGGCCAGCCTTAAGCCAGGTGCAGTGGCTCACGCCTGTAATCCCAGTACTTTTGGAAGCCAAGGTGGGAGGATTGCTTGAGCACAGGAATTTGAGACCAGCCTGGGCAACATGGCGAAACCCTATCTCTACAAAAATTTTAAAAATTAGCTGAGCATGTGGGGCATACCTGTAGTACTTAGTTACTCAGGAGGGCTGGGGACCGCTTCACTTGAGCCCAGGAGGCTGAGGCTGCAGTGAGCTGTGATGGTACCACTGCACTCCAGCCTGGGTGACAGAGTGAGACCCTGTCTCAAACAAAAACAAAAAACAAAAAAATTTAAGGAGTACAAGTGTAATTTTGTTACACAAATGTATTGTGTAGTGATGAAGCCTGGGCTTTTAGTATATCCATCACCCAAACAGTGTACATTGTGCACATTAAGTAATTTCTCATCATCCACCCACTCTCACCCCTCTCAGGTTTTGTTGTTCTTGTTGTTTTAGAGAACAGGTCTCGCTATGTTGACCAGGCTGGCCTCAAACTCCTGGGCTCAAGTGATCCTCTTGCCTCAAGTTCACAAGTAGCTGAGACTATAGGCATGCACCACTGTGCTTGTTTCAGTTTTCAGAAAGCCTACATAGGTAGCCAGGAGTGGTGGCTCATGCCTATAATCCCAGCACTTTAGGAGGCCGAGGCAGGTGGATCACCTGAAGTCAGGAGTTCGAGACCAGCCTGGCCAACATGGTGAAACCCCGTCTCTACTAAAAATACAAAATTAGCTGAGTGTGGTGGCACATGCCTGTAATCCCAATGACATGGGAGGCTGAGGCAGAAGAATCACTTGAACCCATAAGGCAGAGGCTGCAGTAAGCCGAAATTAAGCCACTGGACTACAGCCTGGGCAACAGAGTGAGATTCCATCTCAAGAAAAAGAAAGAAAGAGAGAAAGAAAACTTATATAGGATGTATATCATAGATAATGTGGCCCACCTCCCACCCACACCAGAATCAAAGATGTTACTCCATAATCAGATACAGTAGTAACAGTTTTGCAGCAGCAAAAATGCCACACCAAGGGGGACAAAGAAAAGTCATACACTGCCTTATGTCATAGCAGGACAGATTTTGTAGCCAAATGAGTTCTCATACCAATGGTGCAAGAACAACTTGACTTTCAGAGCATCTGGGATTTCAGAACTGCAGCTAAGACCTGTATTAGTCTCTAATCTTTTCAGTTAGTCCTTCTTAAATAGTTCACATATATTTTTTGAAAGGGCTATAAAAAATAGGTAGAAAAAAACTTTGAAATTCGTAAAAGGCAGTGAAAATTATTATTAAAGTCTAGAACTCAGGCAGCAAACTGAAAGGCCTTGGGGTCCAGGCGCCAAGGTGGCCTGGAGAGCTGACCCCCTCTAAGGGGCCTGTGCTCCTGCCAGTGGCCAGGGCAGCTGCTCACTGTGCCAGGCCACCACATAGACATGGGTACAGTCTTGCCAGATCTTCTGGTTTATCAAGAGGAGCTGGAAATCTGGTGCTTTCTGGGAATTTAGTTGACAATGAGCAAATAAAACACACCTGTGGGCCTTGTTTTCAGTCTCCAGTCTGGGAAGTGAATGTGAAATATCACCTAACGAATGCCTTATTCAGAGAACCCTCCATTGCAGTGCTGGAAGAGGCCCGAGGCATTTGTAACCTAAAGGCTCACAACCCCCTGCAATTTTGCGTGTTTTTGCACATGAGCATTTTGGGGGAATAGGGATCAGATCTACATTTTTCATCACATTCTCAAAGGAGCCCATATACCTGAAAGGGTTAAGAACCACTCATCTGGGCCAGCTCCCCTCATTCTATAGAGGAAGAGGCTGATCCAGACAGGGTGAGAGGCTTGCCTGAGGTCTCATAGCAAATCACTGGCAGAGTGTGGCTGGGTTAACTGGAAAGGCGACTCTCACCCCCCACCCTCGTTTACCCAGCTTTCATCAGGCTTGCTGGCCTGGCCTGGTCCAGTCAGTGGACAGTCTCACCTGCGTGGGAAGCCCGGCCCGGGGCTGGGAGGTCAGAAGAGCTCCCTGGGTTTGCTGAGGTAGCTGGAATAGATTTGGTGTCGGTAGCAGGCCTGGAGAGACAAGGGGAAATGCACAGGGTGAGGGGAGGGGAAAGTGAGGTTCTGTGGAGGTGTCAGGGAGGCCATCTGGGGTGGGGGCCTTACCTGGCTGGCTCTGCTGGGCCTGCGGCAGCAGGAACTGAGCAGGTGGCTGGAGGTGGTGGCCTGGCACAAGCACCAGCTGCTGGAGCTGGAGGAGCTGCTGTATGTCCTGGCAGGGAGGGGGGTGGACAGAAAGACAGCCTGAGTCCTGGCCAGGTTCCATCCTCTCTGCACCACCTGAACCCTGAGGGGCTGAAATCAGGAAGCTGCTCCACATGGCGATCTGGCACTGGGCGGTGAGGGATGCCACCCAGTCTCTGAACAGCATCCCTGAGCTAAAGGACACCCAGAGGTTTCTCTCTGCTGTTGGGTACCAGAGGGTCCCAACTAGGCAGTCCTGGGAGGGCTCACTCTTTATTTACCTTTTCTTTCTTGATGAAGTATTTGCCTTATCTTAACATTTCCACACAACAAATAGAATCATTTAAAAATATAAGCCAGGCCAAGTGCAGTGACTCATGCCTTTAATCCCAGCACTTTGGGAGGCCAAGGCAGGCAGATCACCTGAGGCCAGGAGTTTAAGACCAGCCTGTCCAACATGGTGAAACCTCATCTCTACTAAAAATACAAGATTAGCTGGGTGTAGTGGTGCATGGCTGTAGTCTCAGCTACTCTGGAGGCTGAGGCAGAATTGCTTGAACCCAGGAGGCAGAGGTTGCAGTGAGCTGAGATCACACCCCTGCACTCCAACCTGGGTGACAGAGCGAGACTCTGTCTCAAAAAAATAAACAAAAAATAGGCCGGGCGTGGTGGCTCAGGCTTATAATCTCAGCACTTTAGGAGGCCGAGGCAGGCGGATCATCTGAGGTTGGGAGTTGGAGACCAGCCTGACTAACATGGAGAAACCCCGACTCTACTAAAAATAAAAAATTAGCCCAGCTTGGTGGCACAGGCCTGTAATCTCAGCTACTTGGGAGGCTGAGGCAGAGAATTACTTGGACCTGGGAGGTGGAGGTTGCAGTGAGCTGAGATTGCACCATTGCACTCCAGCCTGGGCAACATGAGCAAAACTCCATCTCAAAAAATAATAACAAATAAGTAAATAAAAACAAATAAATAAAATTGTAAACCAGACCAGGTGTTTCCTCCTTTAAAAACATTCCCAAGGCAAATGATATCATGTCTGGAATTAGCTTTAAAATACTCCAGCAAATAGTATAAATTAGTACAACCACTTTGGGAAGCTCTTCAGCACTGTTATAGGTTGCACTGTGTCTCCCGCCCACTTCCTGCCACTCCCTAAAAAGATATGTTAGAATCCTAACCCCCAGAACCTCAGAGATTAACCTTACTTGGAGATAGGGTCTTTGGCAGATTATCAAGTTAAAATGAGGTCATTAGGGTGGGCTCTAATCCTATATGACTGGTGTCTTTATAAAAAAGGCAAATTTGGATATAGACAAGGATAAAGGGAAGATGATGTGAGAGACATAGGGAAAAGACAGTAACCTACAAGCCAAGGAGAGAGGCCTGGAACAGATCCCTCCCTCACAGCCCTCAGAAGGGACAGATTCTTCCCTCTCTGCTGACACCGTGATTTCTAACTTCCAGCCTCCAGAACTGTGAGGCAATACATTTCTCTCAAGTCACCCAGTTTGTGGTTCTTTGTTTTGGCAGCCCTAGAAAACTAATACAGGCACTATCTAAGAAAGCTGAATATACACCTCCCTTATAACCCAGCAACTCCACTCCTGTGTATAACTCACCATAAATGTGTACGTGTTTACCACAAGACATGTACTACAATGTTCACGTGGACCATTTGAAATAGGCAGGACTTGAAGATAGCTCAAGTGCCCATAACAGTAGAATAGGTAAAGAAACTGCTTCAATGGAAGCTACAGCAATGAGAATGAGCAGTCCACAAGTCACAGTTACATGCCACAACACAGACTTCCCAAACATAATCAGTGAGAGAGCTAGTCTTGACAGAGAACAACCTGTACGATTCTAATGGTTGAAGTTTGCGGAGAAAAGGCTGGAAAGGGTCACCAGGGGGCTTCTGGGGGCTGGCCACATTGTTTCTAGATCTGGGTGCCAGTTCTGTGGGAGTGCTCATAGCTGTATATCTATGATTTGTGCACTTTTATATATTTATTATATTTTAATAAAAATATGTTTTAAGAGGTGGGTGGGGAAGGTGCAAAAAAATATGTTTTAAGACAGGGCCAGACACATTGGTGTGTGCCTATAATCCCAGCACCTTGGGTGGTTGAGGCAGGAGGACTGTTTGAGACTAAGAGTTCAATACCAGCCTGGGCAACATAGTGAGACCCCCCTCCCCATCTCAAAAAAAAAACCCTTGTTTGCATAGCAGTGAGTAAAAAATAAAGTAAAATAAAGGGAAAAAAGCAGGATGAGGTAGGGAAAGAGGGAGAGGAAAAAAAATCCAATTCTCCCCCTACCAAAAATGAGAGTTTAGATGAAATCCTATTTGCCAGTAGGACTGGCAAAATGTTGGTATCTATTGAGCTTGGTGAAGAGTATGTGGGATTCTTGACATCATTCTCTCTTTTACGTTTAAACACTTCCAAAAGAAAAAGCAAAACTGCCTTACAGACACAGTCCAATGGCTTCTCATAGCTCTCAACAACACAAACAAAACTCCTCACCTGCCTACAGGTCCATTTATACTGAGGCCTGTGCTCATCTTCCTGCTCATCTCCCACCGCCCTCTCCCTCCGTGGCTATGCTCCAGCCATTCAGCCCTTTTTCTGTTTTTTTTTTTTTTTCCAAATGCACCAAGCTTGTTCCTGCCTCAGGGCCTTTACCCGTGCTGTTCCCTCTACTGGGCAGTTCTATTTCTGACACTTATGCCCAGATCCTAACACAAAGTCACCCTCTCAGAGGTGCCCTCTTTGACCATCCAGTCTATACCAGCCTGCCTCCCGGCCTCCCTTTATCAGCCCATTTCATCTCCCTCACAAGGCTTATCACCATCTCTAGGCATTGCTCTTCCTGTTTACCCATTCATGACCTGCCCCTCTCGCTGGAACGTCAGGACCATGAGAGCGTGATCTTGACTGTTTCAGTCACTGCTGTATCCTCAGCACCTAGAACAGCACCTGGCACCCAGTAGGTGTTCCATACAGATACATTAATAAACAAAGACTGATGCTTCATCATTTACTTGGCAAATTTTATGTAGAGTTGAAACCTGTAACATGTTACTTACAATTTTTTCCTTCTGGGAAATTGTGGGTGTTGGCACATGCCCCTCAATTCTTCCCAATGCTATTATTATTTCAAAGACCAATTTGATGTGCCAGGAAGTGAACAAACTGGGAAAATATATAAGCAATTCAACAGAAGGAGTTCATTTCTTTAATATACAAAGAGTGATTTTGAAAGTAACTATATAATTAAAAAAGAAGAAGAAAAATAGCGATTACAAATCCATAAGAAAAAAAACTGACAACCCCGTAGTAATGTGGCTGACAGGTCTGGAGAGTGCTCAGTGAAATAAATGTGGACAACTCTGGATAGAAATACACTGAGATTCACTTGCAATAAGATAAATACGACTGCAGTTGCATTGAGATATCATTTTTACCTCTCAGATCACCAAAGATAAAAAGAGTGTGTAATATTACATTGGAGAGTGTAGGAAAACACACATTCTTATACATTCTGGTGAGAAGGTGATTTGGCAATGTCTATCAAAATTACAATTGCACACAGCCTTCGACTCTGCCATTCCACTGCTAGAAATTTATCTATTCTCACACTTGTGCAAAATGACCTCTCTAGAAGGCTACTCCTAGCAGCAAGCGGCATTCTAGCAAAAGAGTAGAAGGTAGCTGAGCATGCAGCAAGAGAGGACAGGTTGAATGAATGAGAATAAAGCTCTACAGTGGAATACTATGCAGTCATCAACAAGAATGATGAGCCTCTTTGTAACCTGATATGGAACAATCTGCAGGATGCCCTGTTGAGTGGAAAGTTCAAGAGGCAGAACAGAGAGTATGATGATGCTACTGTTTTCATGTAAAAAAATAAAAAAAGTCTATCTTGATATTTGCTTGGGTATGCATAGTTGATGTCTGGAAAACTATACCAGAAGGCCACATTACACATCCATCCATACCTCTGGGATTTGAAACACGTACCTGGTCTGAGTAAATAAAATATCCCAGTGTCCCACCCCCACCCACCCAAAGTCACTGCTGATCAACATCCCTGCTTTTCCAACCATTTGACAGCTCAAAGCCATTCCCTGAACCCCTGGGGGTGCCTCTGCTTTTTCTGTGTATGGCAGTGGACTGGGTACTCCTGTGCTCCTGACCTTTCACTTGCTGCTAATCATCTCAGAATTCAACTTAAGGGGTTCTGAAGTCCTAGCACTCTATCCTGTGAAACCATGTCCACCCTGCCTTCCCTTTCCCAGCTACCCCAGCCCAATAACACCTCCATGGTCACCTCCCTCCAGATGTGGATCAACTGTGAAGTGGGCAACACTTATGCTTCAGGGCCCCCCATTCAGTGAACGCTTTCAAGGTCCCATACCTAATTTTGGTTTCAAACGTTGTCTTTTTCTTTCATAGAGACTCCAAGTTGCATAATCTTTCAGCCCCACAAAACAGGACCCACCTGCCCTGTGCTGCATGTCTCCCAAGGCAATGCATTTGCTTATAAATATTTTTCCTCTGCTAGACCGAAACTCTAGCAGGCCAGAGGCATGTCTTATTCTTCTTGTATCCCTAACCCATATTGGAGCCTTGTAAGCACCCATTAAATGCCCACTGAATTGAATCTAATGAATAAGACCAGAAATCAAGTCTTATTATCAGCATTTTTCTGATTTCCTATAACCTGTAACTTGTTGATTAAAGTATCTGTTAACTGCTGTTCCTCCCTAGCATGACTCTCAGTGAAAATTCCCCTTTCCTCCAGAAGCCTAGAGAGGTATCTGTAGGTTTTGTTCCGAATCAGCAGAGAGAGGAAATAATGGGGAAAGTGCATCCCAGTTTGCAGAAGGTCTCATGGTGAGAAAGTCTGATGAGAAATATTTAACCACATCCCTGTTTAGTTTCTCAGACCAGAGACTTAGGCGTCAGCCTTGATCCCATCTTCCCTTCCTCTCCCCATCCACCCAATCCATCTGCAAGTCCTCCCAGTTCCCTCTACATCTCTTCCTGGTCCAAACCACCATCCTTCTACCCCAGACCATCCATTCGCCCCAAGCAGCCAGAGAGGGGTGTAAAACAATAGAGTTCTAAATTTTTTTGTGCCCTGAATGCTTCAGCATCTGAAAACAAAAACAAAACAAAACAAAAAACCTCTATCATCCTCTTCTCAGAGTTAAAAACATAAAACATAAGATATAAGATCTATCCTTCCTTCCTTCCTTCCTTCCTCTTTCTTCTCTCTCTGTTTCTTTTTTTTGAGATGAGATGGAGTCTCACTCTGTCACCCAGGCTGGAGTACAGTGTACAGTAACTCAATCTCAGCTTCTGGGTTCAAGCGATTCTCCTACCTCAGCCTTCCAAGTAGTTAGGATTACAGGTGTGCCCACCATGCCCAGCTAATTTTTATATTTTTAGTAGAGATGGGGTTTTACCGTGTTGGCTAGGCTGGTCTCTAACTCCCGACCTCAGGTGATCCACCTACCTCGTCCTCTCCAAGTGCTGGTGTAAAGGTGTGAGCCACCGCACCCAGCCAGATATATAGAATTTCTTTCTTTTTTTTTTTTAAAGACGGGGTTTCACCATGTTGGTCAGGCTGGTTTTGAACTCCTGACCTCAGGTGATCCGCCCACCTTGGCCTCCAAAGTGCTTGGATTACAGGCGTGAGCCACCACGCCCGGCCGATATATAGAATTTCAAATGAAATCCATCACATAGAATTACAGACATCATCACTAGGGACTCCAAAGGGAGGGAGAAGGGAAACAGTTGAAAAACTTCCTACTGGGTACTATATTCACTATCAGGGTGATGGGAACAATTATACCCCAAACCTCAGCATCATGTAATATAACCTTTGTAACACACCTGCACATATATCTCTGAATCTAAAATAAAAAAAACTGGCTGGGCACAGTGGCTTATGCCTGTAATCCCAGCACTTTGGGAGGCTGAGATGTGAGAATCTTTTGAGCTGAGGAGTTTGAGACCAACCTGGGTAAGATGGCAAGACCCTGTCTCTACAAAAAAAAAAAAAAGAAGAAGAAGAAGAAGAAGGAGAAGAAAAGTTAGCTAGGCACGGTGGTGCATTCCTGTGGTCCCAGCTACTCGGGATGCTGAGGTAGGAGGATCCCTTGAACCCAGGAGTTTGAGGTGGCAGTGAGCTATGATCACACCATGGCACTGCAGCCTAGGCAACAAAGGGAGACACCCATCTCCAAAAAACAAAATAAAATAAAATAAAAATTAATTAAAATTTGGCAAGGTGTGGTGGCTCATTTCTGTAATCCCAGCACTTTGGGAGGCCAAGATGGGCAGATCACTTGAGGCCAGGAGTTTGAGACCAGCCTGGCCAACATGGTAAAACCATGTCTCTATCAAAAAATACAGAAAAAATTAGTGTGGTGGCGGGTGCCTGTAGTTGCAGCTACTCAGGAGGCTGAGGAAGGAGAATCACTTGAACCCAGGAGGCAGAGGTTGCAGTGAGCTGAGATCGTGCCACTGCACTCCAGCTTGAGCAACAGAGTGAGGCTCTGTCTCAAAATTAATTAATTAATTAATTAATTAAAAATAAAAGAAAATACAGTCATCAAACATATTTTGAGTTGTCATATTATAATTTATGGTTTTCTTTGTTAGCACATTAAGTAACAAGATCCAGCAGTAGATCTGATGACTACTGTAATTTCAAAGCAATGATGAGTAAAAACAGTACTTTGAGAGCTGCAACAAGTATAAGAGAATTTGAAAATCTGCATTCTCTTGGTGACAAAGTCTGAGTGCTGCTAATACTACTGTGGCCTATATTCATGATAGAGGGACGTGCTATGGTTTGGTCAGAAGACAGTAAAAATTGAGATGTAATTTTTTTCTCATCCAAGTTCAGCGACTCTGATGTCTATGCACAGACTCTTCTAGAGGTGGTCTGCAGACTTAAAGTCCCTGTTCTAAAACATAAATCAAGCCACACAGCCTCCACTGACTTTCATCACATTTGTGGTACAATCCAGCTCCAAGCCATCTTGCCTCTCCTTCCTTGCCTCACATGACTCTCACTCCCTAACTCTGATCCAGCCCCACTGGTCTCCTTCCTGTTACTGAACCCACAAATAAGTCCCCACTTCAGTACCTTTGCTATACCCTTTCTAGATTTGCACAGAGCTAGTCCCTCCTCATTATTCAAGTCTCCATTAAATGCCCTCTCCTTAGAGAGGCCTTCTCTGGCCACACACTCTGATGAAGTCTTCCTTTTCTTTCAGCATTCTCTATTACACTCTTTTCTTTCCTTCATAGCAATTATCTGCTTCCTGTCTGTCTCCCCAACTACAGCAAGTGTCAGCTCCATGAGGGCACAGACTTGTCTACCTCTTTCCCCACTATATCTTCACCCAGAAAGGCTCTTGGGCATGGTGATGTTCACTAAATATCTGCCGGCTAAAGGAATGAAAGAAGGGAAGAAAGACGGTGGGGCATGGTGGCTCACACCTCCCAGCACTTTGGGAGGCTGAGGTAGGTGAGTTGCTTGAGCCCAGGAATTCGAGACCAGCCTGGGCAACATGACGGGGTCTCTACAAAAAATTCAGGCATGGTGGAATGTGCCTGTAGTCCCAGCTACTCAAGAGACTGAGGCAGGAGGATGGCCTGAACCTGGGAGGTCGAGGCTGCAGTGAGCCATGGTCATGCCACTGCACTCCAGCTGGGTGACACAGCAAGACCCTGTCTCAAAACAAAGAAAAAAAAAAAGAAAGAAAGGAGACAAGATAAGATTCCGGGTGAACAGAACAGTAAGCTGGCTCACGACTGAGGTAAGCCGGTAGGAGGCGCCATTTCTCCACAATCTAGAGGTAGCATGGCCATCTGAAGCCACTTGGGGGCGTGTTATGTCCAAGTCAGACAGTGGAGAAGTTACAGTAAGTGGAGACAGGCCAGAGAAAAGACCCTGGCCAGCATATTTCGTGGATCAGCTACTCTGTCCCTGAGCTTTGAGGAAGCCTAGCCCAGAGAGCTAGCATGCCCATGAAAGCTAAGAAGGGATGGTAACGATTTTTGCTTGTTGCTGTATTTTGATCACCCCCCCAGTTCAGGAGCCTCATAGGTGATCAATACATTTACAATGAATGAATGAGGTGAAACCTCAAGACAGACTGGCAGTACTCTGCCATAGCTGGGACTTTGGCCATGACTGGGGGCAGAAAGATCGATATGTGGATTATAGGATACATGGGTGAATTGCCCACTTTCCCATCTGGGCTCAGTTCCACTTGGTAGGGGAAGAGAAAGCCATGACAATGAACTTGAGGAGGCTGGGCCCAGAGCCAGCGGCGGCTGCAATGACCCAGGTGCTGCACGTCACTCCAGTGCACAGGGCAGATGGCCCATCCCCCATGGCCTCTCGCACCCCCATTAGGGGCCTCCACACAAGCTCTGGCAGCCACCGGGTGACATATCAGGGATGGCAAATTGTGACCAGTTCTGGACCTCCCCTCTCTAAGACAAGTTAAGTCCAGAGTAGGGGAGAACAGGAAAGAGTTGGCTCAGGGAACTATGTAAACTATATCGTGATAGATTGTGTTCAAAATGAGGAGGGGAGGATGGATGGGGAAAAGGAAGATGGTCAACAAGCACATAGTTTCAGTGAGGTAACAGGAATACATTCTGGTTCTATTGCACAGTGACTACTGTTAATAATGTACTGTATATTTCAAAATAGCAAAGAGAGAGTTTTTTTGTTTGTTTGTTTTGACGGAGTCTCACTCTGTTGCCAGACTGGAGTGCAGTGGCACGATCCTGGCTCACTGCAACCTCTGCCTCCTGGGTTCAAGCAATCCTCCTGCCTCAGCTTCCCGAGTAGCTGGGACTACAGGCACACGCCACCATGCCCAGTTAATTTTTGTATATTTTAGTAGACACGGGGTTTCACCATGTTGGCCAGGATGGTCTTGATCTCTTGACCTTGTGATCTGCCTGCCTTGGCCTTCCAAAGTGCTGGGATTACAGGCATGAGCCACTGCGCCGGCCCTTGTTTTTGTTTTTTTTAAGAGACAGGGTCTTGCTCCGTCACCCAGTCTGGTGTGCAGTGCAGGATTAAAGCTCACTGCAGCCTTGAACTCCTGGGCTCAGGCCATCCTCCTGCTTCAGCCTCCCGAGTAGCTGGGATTACAGTGAGCCACGGTGTCAGGGAAGGGGAGTACTTGAAAATGATTTCACCACGAAGAAATGACAAATATTTGAGGTGATAAGTATGCTAATTAGCCTGCTTTGATCATTCCACAACGTATACATGTATCAAAACATCATATTTTTCCCCATAAATATATACAATGATTATTTGTCAATTAAACATAAAACAATACTCAGCCAGGTGCAGTGACTCATGCCTATAATCGCTGCACTTTGGGAGGCTGAGGTGGGAGGATCACTTGAGGCGAGGTCAAGACCAACCTGGGCAACATTGTGAAACCCTGTCTCCACCAAAAAATTTGTCTTTTTATTTATCCAGGTATGATGGTGCATGCCTGTAGTCTCAGCTACTCGGGAGGCTGAGATGGGAGGACTGCTTCAGCCAGGAGGTCGAGGTTGCAGTGAGTTATGACGGTGCCATTGCACCTCAAGGTGGGCAATAGAGCAAGACTCCAAAAAAATAAAGAACTACATAAATTAAATTAAATAAAACTTAAAATTAAAATGAGGTCAGGCTTTCTGAAACTCCAAGTAGTGTCAGTCTGTCTGGTGGTAGGATACTGCCTGGGAAGGCTGTGGGTGCCTGCCATGGAAACCATCTGGGTGAAAATCCCCACCTGGCAATAACAGTGACAAGAAAACATCTAACCTAGGGGAAGTTAGACTAGTGGGGTGCAAGAGTCCCTTCCAGCTTAGAAACTTGGGGGTTTGAGCCTTGGCCCTCTCACCTGCTTCTTGCTGGTGCCTGGGGGAAGCCACTTTCCCTCTGGGCCTCAGCCTCCTTAACTGTATAAGATGATGAAGCAAGGTGTCATAGAGAGATCTGGGCTTTGGAGCCCAGAAACCTGACTTTCCCTCACACCCCTCAGGCAGTTCCTTACCCTCTTTAAGTCTCAGTTTCCTCAAATGATACCACAATAAGTCTTACTTCATGGAGCTGTTAAAGCTGTTAAATTAAATGAGACAATACGTGTAGAATGTTTAGCCTGATTCCTGTTCACTTGATTTGTCCTTCATAAATGGCAGTCATTATGACTGAGTCATTTCTCTCTCAGGGCCTCAGTTTTCTTATCTGTAAAATGGGGATAATAATGTCTAATTCTCCACTGGGTTGTTCTAAGGCCTGAGTAATAGTATCTAGAAAACATTTTGGAAACTACAACATACCCCTCAAAATGAGCATTTTTTACCATTGCCCACTTCATGTCACTACACTCGACCGTGAGCTCTTAAGGGTAGGAACCCAATCTGGCTGAGTCCTTCCTTCCATCTGTCCAGCCATCCTTCCTTCCTTCCCTTTCTTTTTTTCTTTCTTTTTTTAGAGGTAGGACCTCACTCTGTCACCCAGGATGGAGTGCCGTGACGCAATCATAGCTCACTGCCACCTTAACCTCCCATGCTCAAGTGATCCTCCTGCCTCAGCCTCTCAAGTAGTGTGGGACTATGGGTATGTATCACCACACCTGGTTAATTGTTTCTTTTTTTGTAGAGATGGGGTCTCGCTATGTTGCCCAGGCTGGTCTTGAACTGGCCTCAAGCCATCCTCCTGCTTCAGCCTCCTAAAGTGTTGGAATTATAGGCATGAGCCACTGTGCCTGACCAAGTTCATTCTCTTCCTGACAACTAACAACTTCCAGCTCCTTCCCAGACACTCTGCTGAGCTTCAGCCTCAAATATGCATCTGCTTACTTGGTGTCCCCATGTGGATGATTAATAGACTCTTCAAACCCTAACATGTCCAAAATGAAACTGCTGGCTCCCTACCACAGCCTTCCAAAACATCCTGTTCCTCCCGTCTTCCCCAACTCAGGAAACCATGTCATCACCACCCAGCTGCTGAAGCCAAAATCCTACGACTCATCCTTGACCTATACAATCAGTACAAAATAGCAACCAGGACCCCCATCCTCACCCTCCTGGCTCAAGCCACCCTCATGTCCCATCTGTATGCCTTCAAGGACTTCCTACTGGGTTCTCGTTTCTAATTTTATCCCCTGCAGTCCATTCTATGATTAGTACAGTCACTCCACTAGGGGAAGCTCTAAAGGTGGGGGTGGGGTGGAGGAGGTGGCCATTCTCTAGTGTGGGTTTTTCTCTGGACCCCCAGCGGTTGGTTCTGTGACATGGAGCCCAAGAAGTTGTAGAGACTGGGGCAGAACACCACAAATGGAGAACCATTCAACAGGGAGAAAAACTGCCTACATATGGACACATATGTCACATCACATGCTACCTTTTGCTAAAATTCCAAGACAGATGGGCAACAGCAGATCCCAACAGAGGAACCAGTGGGAGTGACTGGCATGCCTGGGCCAGGCTCCTGGACTCCAAGGCCCTGTGTATGCACTGACGACACACCTCCAGGTGGGCAGTTTTGATTGGCCTGGTACCCACTGCCCCTTCAACTTCTTCAAGCAACAGAACCCATCTCTTTGGGGGTTACACTTTCCCACCCTCAAGTCATGGGGTCCAGATAGGGCGGACCTTGCCTTCTCTGGGGTTGAGGGCAAGGACTCAAACCTAGCCAGGGGACATGTTTTTGTTTATTTGTTTTGAGACAGAGTCTCACTCTGTTGCCCAGGCTAGAGTGCAATGGCACCATCTTTGCTCACTGCAGCTTCCAACTCCTGGGTTCAAGCAATTCTCTTGCCTCAGCCACCTGAGTAGCCAGGATTACACGTGCCTGCCACCATGCCCGGCTAATATTTGTATTTTTAGTAGAGACAGGGTTTCCCCATGTTGTCAGACTTGTCTTAAACTCCTGATTTCAAGTGATCCACCCACCTCTGCATCCCAGAGTGCTGGGATTATAGGCATGAGCCACCCCACCTGGCCAGGGGATGCATTTTATCTCCCTGGGTAGGGTAGCTACAAGTCTGGAAATGCTGACACCCATTTTGCCTGCCCTGGAATGAAACAGGGAGACAGACCCATGGAGCTGGGCCTGGTATTTCAGGCCAGGCCTTTTCAGTTATCTGAGCCAAATACTCCTGAGTCTTCTTCAGCTACCTGGACTTGAGCTTTGGCTCCTCCCTCCCAGCTCATCCTTCCCTGTTTGTGCCTCCACAGCCGGCCTTGCTTTGTCACTCTGCACTTGCCATTCCCATGGCCTGGAAGCCCTTTCCCAACAAACTCCTCCCCATGCCCCTGAGTCTTTCTGAAAGCCTGGACAGATGTGGGTCCTGATTCCCTCAGACACACATCCATTTCTTTTCCCACATTCCCATCACACTCAGTAGGTTTCTTTGGGAAACTTTCATTCACTAGGTCCTAGCAGCCTAAAGATTTTGTCAAGCTTTTTGCTATGGTCCTATTAGAAAAATACTGATTTTTCCCCCCTACTCTCCAATACAAAATGATGTTTTAACTGTTAATGTAAGTTTTCCACCAATGCCTACCCCTACCCCACACATTCTAAAATACTTCCCGGGAGAGATATCTTCCCTACCCTTGATTGAAAATCTGCTGCAAAACATCCCTCATTGATTCAGTAAACATCCACCCCCTCAGTAGAAGGCATCACACTGAGCAATGGACAGACAAACTGTAAAACTTATTATAATTGCCCCTTCATCTGTACAAGCTAGAAGATTGCAGGGAAGGATCCTGCCAAATGGTTTAACGGGCATTTCTTTGGAAGCTGACATCAGAGGGATGGAAGGGGGACTTTTCCTTGGTATTTTATACAATTTTAAATGGATAGCATTTATGAGTGTTTTTGACTGTCTTTCCTGGGCTTCTTAGTATCTTCCAAGTGAAACATTTCTTAGTAGCTCACTGATGTGCTTGTTCCACTTCAGGACAGGGAGCCCCTCAGGGGCAAGGATTGCTGTGACTCATTCCTAAGTCTTCAGCTTCCTGCCATGGCCCGACACATAGGAGGCCAGGAAATGTTTGTGAAATGACTGCAGGAACAGAGCTGACCAGGCACAAGAAGTGGACTGGGGAGTGAAGGGCATGAGATGTGGGCTGGGGAGAGCCATCCAAGCCGAGGAACGGGGGAGGGCTGGAGCAGTGGGCAGGTAAGTCAGGAAGAGCTGGCCCCTCTGCAGCCTGGGTCCAGCACAGTTCCCATAGGAGGTGTTGTCGCAGAAATGATGTCAAAGGGCAACTCAGTTTGTGAGAAAGAATTCCCAGAAAACGAACTTGGCCCAGCTTTGCACTTGTTGAGGACAAAAAAGGAAAGATCAGAGCTGAGGGAAGCTGGGGAGGGAGGAGTGAAAGGAAAGGACTTGGCAGAAAGGGTTTTAAGGAGACCTTAACAATCAGGGCCTGGGCTGGACGGCAGGTGGTGGGGGCTCAGCCTGCTGCTGCTGGGTTCCTGGGGAGCTGGGAAGGTGGCTCCAGGAGTGTGTAGACAGGAATGTCTGCTGCTCACAGAGGTGGTGGCTTGGCTGGGTCTGCGCTAGGCTGCCCTATTCCACCTTCTATCCTCTAGTCTTTGTTCCTTCAACCGATATTCAGGCACAGGTATATTCAGGCACAGCTGGAGGGAGGGAAGTCATCATGACTTCCTAGAGGTGTGGACTCCTGGGCTGGGGCTTAGATGAAGAGGAACTGCCCAGGTAAAGGAACAGAACAGACTTCCAGGGAAAAGAGAACAAGAGCAGGGCCACTGAGATGCGAAAGAGCGCAGCCCCAGTGAGGAGCCCCAAGCCCTTGGTGTTGCTCAGGAAAGGGCTGTCTATGCTACGAGGCAAATGGAACACCTGCTGCTGGAGTCTCTGGTGACCGGGGTGGGAGGGGCTAGAAACCATATTCCGTGAAGAACAGCTAAAAGCAGCAGCCACGGATTATGTAGTTAGAGCCCTGGACTTCCAGGCTGCTCTGCCACTCCTGCTTACAGCATGATCTGGGGCAGGTCACTTTGCCCCTCAGAGCCTTGGCTTGGGGAGGATTCATGGATGCAAAGAGGCCATCACTGGCAGGTGCCTGGAACAAAGGCAGCACCCAACAGACTAAGTTACTGTTACTGTGGAGAGCCACGTATTGAAAGGCTATGTCTGGGCCAGGTACTGTGGCTCATGCCTATAATCTCAGCACTTTTGTTATGGTAGCCCTAGGAATCTGAGACAGCCACTAATTCATGATGAACTATGGACAAGCAAGCTCCAGAGGAAGAGGATGCAGAACCTCTTAACTCATAGATCATGGGCCCCTTTTTGAAAGAGCATCTTGTTGGATGAGCCAGGGGACACAATGAAGGTAGGGCACTCATTCTTATTCTCAACCTTTTGTTTTGTACCCACATGGTACCATTCACAGAGGTGACTCCTGGTTTCCTTACCTGTAAGTTGAGGACAACAATCTCAATCTCCCAGGAAGCTGTGAACTCCCAGCAAGATGCATAGCAAGCACTACCCCTGACACGCCACCAGAGGGAGATTATGTGGGCTGTTCCTCCCTGTGAGCCTCACTCTACCCCTCTGTAAGATGGGACAGCACCATCTCCCAAGGCTTCCTAGGGTTGCTAGGAACTGGCATGTGGCTAGTGGTCAGAACGGTCCACGTGAACCAGTCAGCTTCTTCCTGCACACTCACTGCTTCTGCATGTCCTTCACTGCAGGGAGCCTGGTCCCCAGTGGCTACCCTTACCTGTGCTGTAAGCTGGATGGGTTGGGACAAGGTGAGCTGTGGGGTCCCAGAGTGCTGGCTGGCAGGCTGTGGTGGTGGCAGGTCACCCCCCCCAGAGGAGGCTGGGGGCTGTGAGGTCGCAGAGGAGGCAGAAGAGGAGGAGGAGGAAGTGGAGGAAGAGGCGGAGGCGGCGGCGGCAACGGCGTTAGCGGCAGCGGCGGCACTGGACTGCTGCACGGCGGCGGCCAGGAGCTGGGCCTGGGCTTGCTGCAGGAGGAGCTGCTGCTGGGCTGGCATCAGCGCCGTGAGCTGTGGGGCAGCGGGGGCAGCGGGAGCCGGAGCAGGGGGTTAGAGAGGAGCAGAGAAGGCAGAGAGGGGTTAGTGCCTAAGCCAAGCAAGTGAGGGGACAAGACCTCATGGAGGACAGAGGCAGGTGCGAGAGAGTGGCCATGGCCTTGGTGGAACAGTTGATCCACTAGCCCTGTAACAGATGAGGGGTGGCTGGTGTGTGCCCTTGTCCCCATCCTTCTGTGAGTACTTACCCCAGCTAGCTGGCTGCCCGTCAACATGAGTTGGGCCTGGGGCAGATGAGGCTGGGCCGGCTGGTGGGGCAGAGGTGCTGCTGGGGCTGAATCACCACTGGGGTCTTCAGCCTTGATCTGGGGGGGAGAGAGGCAGGGTCCGGGACCCCAGAATGTTAAGTGGAGGCCAGAGAGAATGCCCACCTGTGAACCAAAAAGAGGGCACGAGTGTGGCAATGGCAACCAGACTGGCACAGGAGGAACAGACTGGGGTGTGAACATGAGGCTGCAGCTCGTGGTCCTGCACTGTCCGCTGGGAGATTCAAACCACTTCTCTGGCCTCAGTTTCCTCATCAATCAAATAATGCTAACACAACACCTGCACCCAAACTCCCTACAGGAGAAATCTCCTTTGCAGAGCGCTTTCCCCCTCCTGAGAGTCAGTTTCCCTG
This sequence comes from Cacajao melanocephalus, assembly GCA_963573385.1. Lineage (NCBI taxonomy): Eukaryota > Metazoa > Chordata > Mammalia > Primates > Pitheciidae > Cacajao > Cacajao melanocephalus. The sequence goes on along the minus strand of CAUYLG010042199.1, from coordinate 9,858 downwards.
TCTGTAAAATGTAAAATAGTGGCCAGGCATGGTGGCTCACACCTGTAAGCTTAGCACTTTGGGAGGCTGAGGCGGGTGGGTCACTTGAGGTCAGGAGTTCAAAACCAGCCTGGCCAACATGGTGAAACCCCGTCCCTTAAAAAAAAAAGGAAAATAGTTCCACTGGGCATCTGGGAGGTCAAATAAAGGGGTTCTGGATCCCACACTCTTCATCTGTATCACACAGAGGTATCTCTCTCTCTCTCTCTCTCTCTCTCTCTGTTGCCCAAGCTGGAGTGCAGTGGCATGATCACAGCTCACTGAAGCTTCTACCTCCCAGGATCAAGCAATCCTCCCACCTCAGCCTCTGAGTATCAGGGACTACAAGTGCCCACCACCACATCTGGCTAATTTTTTAAATTTTCTGTAGAGACAGGGTATCACTATGTTGCCCAGGCTGGCCTTGAACTCCTGGACTCAAGCGATCCTCCTGCCTTGGCCTCCCAAAATGCTAGGATTACAGGCATAAGCCACCACTGCACCTAGCCAGGTGCATCTCTTATTTGTCCAATGAAGTAATACTTGGATGGAAGGAAAGGTTTTCAGGTACTAAGAAAAACCACCCCCTTGGAACCTGGGCTACAAACTCAGATGCTTACAGAAATGGGCACAAATGTGTGATAGGAGCAGGGCTGGATGGAGGTGGACTGGAGAGAGCGCTGCCTGAGTAGAAGTCCTATCCAGCTCCTACTCAGCTCCTGCTGGCCACTCTTTTCAAAATCTAGAACAAAAATACTCGCAGAATAAGCAAGGCACAATATTTGTCCTGCACTGTGGACAAGCCAGATGTGGCCCAGGAACTGCCAGGCTTCAGCCTCTGCCCCCTGAGATCTGCCAAGCCTCTCTGTGTCTCTCTGAAGACGATATGGACACATCTTGCACCATACACACAGAACAGACCACCATAGAGCCACCTTAGCCTCCTCTGCTCCTAGGCGAAAAGCCAGACAGCAGCAGTTGTTGCTGAAAGCCCTGTTGGATGAAGCACATCCCACGGTGGTGGGAGAAGGCTTGGCCTGATGGATCACACACCCTCAGGCCTAGAGTGGACAATGGGATCATCCTTCAGCCTGATATCCCAACATTTGTAAAAGGAAGTCCAGAGAGGGAAAGCAACTTATGCAAAATGATACAGTGTATTGGCGGTGGGGATGATATTTGAAATGTGGACAGAGACAAACAGAGGTCAAGGAAAAGCCCAATAGCAGACAGTGAGTAGCATGTCCCAAATTATGGAACATAAATATTAGAAAGTTTAAGAGCTACGGAGGCCAGGTGTGGTGGCTCATGCCTATAATCCCAGCACTTTGGGAGGCTGAGGCAGGAAGATTGCTTGAGGCTAGGAGTTTGAGACTAGCCTGGGCAACAGAGTGAGATGCTGTCTCTACCAAAAAAAAAAGAGAGAGACAGACAGAGAGAAGTTTCAAAAAAAAAATGCAGCATGAAATGACACTGAGTATGAGAAGTCAAGGTAGTAGTTTTCCCTGGCAGGGGCATTAAGGGCCTCTGGAAGGCTGGTCGTGCTCTGCTTCTTGATCTGATGCTGGTGACTTGAGTGTGCTCAGTTTCTGAAAGTTCACAGAGTCATACATTGAAGATCTACGTCTGTTTTTAACGTGTATCATATTTATATGTGTGTGTATGTGTATATATATATATATATATATTTTTTTTTTTTTTTGACAGAGTCTCACTCTGTCGCCCAGGCTGCAGTGCAGCCAAGGACGCGGTAGCTCACGCCTGTAATCCCAGCACTTTGGGATGACGAGGGAAGCGGATCACTTAAGGTTAGGAGTTCGAGACCAGACTGACCAACATGGTGAAACCCCATCTCTACTAAAAATACAAATTAGCTGGGCATGGTGGTGCACAACTGTAGTCCCAGCTACTCGGGAGGCTGAGGCAGGAGAATCACTTGAACCCAGGAAGTGGAGGGTGCAGTGAGCCAAGATTGCGCCATTATACTCCAGCCTGGGTGACAGAGTGAGACTCTGTCTCGGGAAAAAAAAAAAAAAGTTTTTAAAAAATAATGTTTAATGCCATGGTGAGCACACTATTCCTTTTTCAGTGGTTTTTCATTGTTTCTGGTTGTCTTACAGTCTCTGATTGGTGCTTGGATATCTTTAACATATCTCCAATACTAGCTAATCTCCACTTTTATTTTAATTTAATTTTATTTTTTTGAGACAGGGTCTCACTCTGTCACCCAAGCTGGAGTGCAGTGGCGCCATCAGGTTTCACTGCAGCCTTGACTTCCCAGACTCAAGTGATCCTCTTGCCTCAGTCCCCCAAGTACCTGGACTACAGGCATACACACCCAGCTAATTTTTGTATTTTTTGTAGAGACAGGGTCTCACTACGTTGCCCAGGCTGGTCTTGAACTCCTATGCTCAATTGATCCACCCACCTTGGCCTCCCAAACTGCTAGGACTACAGGCTTGAGACACTGTACCTGGCCTAATCTTTTTTTTTTTTTTTTTTTTTTGAGATGGAGTCTCACTCTGTTGCCCAGCCTGGAATACAGTGGCACAATCTCAACACACTGCAACCTCTGCCTCCTGGGTACATGCAGTTCTCCTGCCTCAGCCTCCTGAGTAGATGGGATTACAGGTATCATGCCCGGCTAATTTTTGTATTTTTCGAAGAAACAAGGTTTCACCATGTTGGCCAGGCTGTTGACCAGGCAGGCTCCTGACCTCAGGTGATCCTCCTGCCTCAGCCTCCCAAAGTGTTGGGATTACAGGCGTGAGCCACTGCCCCCAGCCCTAATCTCTTTTAATAAGGAGAGAGCAGGCCTCTGAAATTTAGACCCTTCAGCACACAAGAGACTCTGGGTAAATTTTAATAATCATCATATTTATTTCCATGGCAAGTGATTCTGGTTTTCCATTTGTGAAATTTCCATTTAAAAATCATTTATTTAAGCTGTCAAAAAGCAAGCCATTTCATGAGTTGGTAATTGTTGAAGCTGACTGATGGGTATCTAGGGAGTTTATTTTCATTATACCCTTCTCTCTATTTCTGTATCCACTTCACATTTTCCATAATAAGGTGTTTTTTTTTAAATTGAGCCAATTAACAAAATTATTATGTAAATAGTTGCACACTGTGGTCTCATGCCTGAGACTGTGACAGGAGCACATGAATCACTTCAGTTAGGGAAAGACTGACAGAAGGGATGGAGAGAAGTTGAGAGGCAAAGGCCAGAGAAACAGGGTGAGTTATGAACTGAGCCCAAGGCCAGGAAGGGGAGGGAGAAACCTTATTTCCTTTGGTCCCACTGGCATCCCCAAAAGAAGGAAGCCTGCTGCCAGTTTGAGAACAGACTGCAAAGATCTGATTCAAATGAGGACAAAGTAGGGGCAATGGATACACGCTCTGCTCCGAGGGTTAAGGCAAGAGCCAAACCTGCCATCAGAGGGTCATGGAGGTCAAGATCAAGAGCCTGTCTCCCCTGGAGACACACCCATTTAAAGCGCTCAGCACAGAAGCAGGACATCTGCTTGCAAAGCAGTTTTGTCCTCTCCTCCCACAGTGGCATGGGGGTACATGAGACATGGAGGCAACCACAGAGGCCATCCCATCTGACTGTCCCCTCCCCCCGACTAATGATAGAGAAGAGGAAACTGAGAAGCCCAGAGAGGGGAAGTGACTTTCCCATGGTCACAGAGCAAAGCTGTAGCAGGATGGAGAGCAGTTCCCAGCTTCCTACCCCATCCCTCAGCCACCACTGGTCAGGGTCTGGAGTCCTGCTCACACCTTCTCTGCCTCCACCTCCAGTGCTACATTCACGCCTCTGGACCTGCCTGGTACCCCTGACCAGGCTGAAGGGTGAAGACTTGGGCCCAAGCAACCCCAAGAAGCCCAGAATGCCAGGCACAGGGCCCCATCTGGATGTGGAATTTGCACTGCCTGGCTGCTTCTGGCCTCCCTGACATCCTCTCCTCCTGCATCCCTAAAGCTATCCTCAACTGGTGCCAACCCCCCCACCCCCACCTCAGCTGGCAGATAAATGTGTGTATTGGGGGACAGGGGCTGGTGCAGGCCCTTGTTGGGTCAGGGAAGTTGGGATGGGGGCGGGCCTTTGGCTTCCTGTTGTTCATCACCCTGGGGCTCTGGGGGGGATTTCCCTGGCCACCCCCACCCCCTAGGGAAGGGGAAGGAGCCTGGGTGAGTCACAGACCTGGGGTGGGAGCCCAAGAGTGAGAAGGGGCGGGAGGAACCTCGTTACCAAGGTACCAAGGCTCAGTGCTCTCTCAGGCCTTGGACTGAGGCAGGCCTTCTGAGGTCCCTCTCCCCAGTGCTGCCTGCTTCCCTGGCTGTTCCGACAGTTGCTTACCTTTGTGCTAGGGCCAGTTGGGGACACGGAGAATGGGGAGGTCTTATTCTGGGGGTTCTGCAAAGAGAAAGTAGGGGCAAGGGGATGGGAATGGTGCAGTGGAGCAGCTTCTGACCACCCCACCTCCCTGCTCTCCTGGTCCAGGGAGCACAGAGCCCCGTCTGAACCCCTCTCCCCATTTCTTCCCACCCCCTCCCACTTATCCACTCCCTCCTGACCTGATGATTAGTGTCTGGTCCATTTCTTTCTGTGTCTGCGAAAAAAGGGAAAGGATGTGTTGTCAACAGGCACCCCCACCACACCTGTCCCCTCCCAGCCCTCTTCCCATCTGCCCCACTTCCCCTGCCCACAGTGACTCCTGCCCCTCTGCTCCCTGCCCACCCACCTGTGTGCTCTGATGGGGAGTCCAGACCTTGCTTCTCGGCCTCCAGGGGCTTAGACATTCTTATTTCTGGGAACAGAGGAGGAATGGAAGTGGAGTGAAGGAGGGGAAGCCAGCAGGGCTCTCGGGACCCTGTTCCACCACACCCCCCACGCCTTTCCCCCAGATTCCCCCCTTACCCCCAACCACCTTGGAAGTGTCTCTTCCCGAGAGACATGTCCTCCATTCCAGGCCTCTGACCTCTTCTGGCAGGACAAGACATGGCCCTCAGGCCTTGGGGGATCTTGCCTTATCGTTTTACCCCTCCAGAAAGTAGCACAGGAGTGTCAACCACAGTGCAGCACAGGGCAGGGCAGGAGGTGGAAGGTGATCATGAGAAGGTATCAGCTGCCCAGGAGGAGGCTGGTGACGTCCAAAAGGAGCGAGAGCAGCCTTGGGCCTCCTCCTCAGGCGAGCCACCCAGGCTCCCGTCCTGCCCCACCAGGTTTCGGGTGAGACATGTTTTCCACTCTGAGAGGGGCCTCGGAGATGTGATGGGGCTGCAGCGTTCCCAAAAGAGGCAGTTGTCAGATCGGAGTGTGATTCAGCCGCCCTCTGGCCCTCTCCCCAGCCCACCACTTTCCCCGTCCACATCTCACTCCCACCAGGCCTTCCTTCTTACGTTTAGCACACGGGCCTAGCAGCCCCACCCTGATCCTCTGTAACCTCAGCTCCATCCAGCTCTACCCCTGAGCTTGTACTCCAATCTAAACCTGACCTGGGACTTCAGGCTTGAACCCCAGCTGCAGCCTCAAGTCCACTCCTGTAATACAACCCCATTCTATAGCTCCCTAGGCCCAGGAAATGAAAGGAGGTAGCCAAGGGAGGGTAGCAGGCAGCAAGCTGGGCACCAGGGGACATAAACCCACAGAGACAAATGCCTGTCCTCAAAGCGCTCCGATACTTTTCACAGAAAGTTGAGTGCTCACCAGTGCCAAGAACAGAGCTAGATATGACTCACAACTCACATTAGCGGTTAGTACTAATATTACCCCGATTTACAGAGGAGGAAACTGAGGCTCCAAGAAGGGATGTCACCTCCCCAAAAGCACAGCAAGACAGCGGACGTGCCCTGATTGGACCCCTGGTCTTCATGCCTCCAGTGCTCCTGCTTCTAATCGGAGCCACTCTAATGTAATGGCCCCGAGTCCTGACTTCCAGCTATCTCATCTCCAACAGTCCCCCCACCCAAGCTCATCCTGAAACCAAATCCAACCCTTCTTGGTTCTAGACCCCAGGACAAATCTGGGCTTCACCCCAACCAATCCTTAGTGCACTTACTCACCTTGAATCCCAAGTTGTACCCAGATGGCTCAAGTCCTTCATCTGACTTTGACTCTCAACTGTCCTGAGACCCTGTCCCTGATCTAAACTCTTCCTGTAACTCACTCCAAAATCCCTACCTAAACCACAACCTCACCGCTACTAAAGGAGCTGTCCAACTGTAGTGTGCTTTGCACCAAGATACTTAAAGAAAGCAGCTAGGCTAGGCACAGTAGTCCACACCTGCAATCCCAGCACTTTGGGAGACTGAGGCGGCCAGATCTCTTGAGTCTGGGAGTTCAAGACCAGCTGGGCAACATGGAGAAACCCCATCTCTACTAAAAATACAAAAATTAGCTGGGCACAGTGGCACACACCTGTAGTCCCAGCTATTGGGGAGGCTGAGGCAGGAGAATCGCTTGAACCCAGGAGGTCAAGGCTACAGTGAGCTGTGATTGCACCACTGCACTCCAGCCTGGGTAGCAAAGCAAGACCTTACCAAAAAAAAAACAAAAAAAAAAACAAAAAAAAAAAACGGAGCTAAAGTGAGGGATAGGAAATAGAAAGAACTCAGTAACTGCAAAAAAAAAAAAGTCTAGAAATTTTGCAATTGAGGATTATTCAATGTGAAATGCGGCTTGAGTTTTAAAGTCCTAATTAAAAAGACAGGTTATGCATTGCTGGTGGGAGTGCAAATTGATACAAGCACGTTCAGAAAAGCTGAAAAGATGCCCTCTCCCTGAGATGCAGCACGTCCACTCCTGGGCAACTGCCCAAGAGAAACACGTGTCCTGCCCATCAAAGGAAATGGGCAGAAACACTTCCACAGCCTTTTCATAATGGCCCCAAACTGGAAACAGCCCAAGGGGCCATCAACAGGTGAACGGATAAACAAAATGTGGTACGTCCATACAATGAAACACATCACAGCAATGAAAAAGAACAAACTTGGCCAGGCAAGGTGGCTCATGCTTGTAATCCTAGCACTTTGGGAGGCTGAGGCCAGTAAATCACAAGATCAGGAGTTCAAGATCAGCCTGGCCAACATGGTGAAACCCTGTCTCTACTAAAAAAACAAAAAATTAGCTGGGTGTAGTGACAGGCACCTGTAATCCCAGCTACTCAGGAGGCTAAGGCAGGAGAATCGCTTGAACCCAAGAGGTGGAGATTGCAGTGAGCCAAGATTGCGCCACTGCACTCCAGCCTGGGCAACAGAGTTGAGACTCCGTCTCAAAAAAAAAAAAAAAAAAAAAAGAAAAGAAAAAAAGAAAGAAAAAGAACAAACTTCTGCTTCATATACATGGGCGAAGCTTAGAGATATGAGGGTGAATGAAAGATGCCAAACACAAAGGCAGACATAATTTATGATTCTAATTACAGGAAATTCAAAAATAGGCAAGCTGATAGCAGATGATCATGGTCAGAGTGAGCACCTTGGGGGTACTGACCAGGAAAGGGTGTGAGGAAGCCTGCAGGAGGTGAGAAAGAATCTGGTTTGGTGGTTACAGGGTCTATACATACGCAAAAATTCATCAAGCTGTACACTTAAAATATGAGCACTTTTCTCTATATACACTTACGTTTTAATAAGCAAGAAAACATTTAAAAGCTAAAAAGCAAAAAGCCAGCACACAGTCCCATTAAGATGCACACTGCACCAAGGCAGGTGGATCATTTGAGGCCAGGAGTTTGAGACCAGCCTGGGCAACATAGTGAAATCCCCGTCTCTCCAAAAAATAAAAAAAGTTAGCCAGGCGTAGTGGTGTGCACCTGTAGTCCCAGCTACTCAGGAGGCTGAGGTGAAAGGATCACATGAGCCCAGGAGGTTGAGGCTGCAGTGAGCCATGATTGCACCACTGCACTCCAGCTTGGATGAGAGCCAGACTCTGTCTCTAAAAAAAAAAAAAAAAAAAAAAAAGATACAGACTGCTGAGGGTGGGGAGTAGGTGCCTAGGACACTACCAGAGCTCAGGTCCTATTTCCTGGCCCTGGGGATGGGCATTAAATGGCTACTGATACAAGAGATAAGAAGGACAAGAAGGGAGCTGGGCAGCAAGGCTGTCCTGACTCTGGGGCAGTAAAGGCAGGAATCCTGCCTGATCCTAACTTTAATTCAACCAGACCTTAGCCCTACTTCAGGCAACCACTAACTCTAACCTGGTCCTAAATCCCACCCCTCCTAGCATCCCTAAAACTGGAACTCCAGCCTCCTCTGGCCTCCTTCCCTCCAGCCAAGCTCCACATTGCCTAAGGGCAATCCTTTCCTGACTCCTCTCTACCTCCTGGAGAAACATCCAGGCTGCTGGCCGACCACCCTCCATTGCTCTTCTCTTGCAGCTAATGCACACTGCTCTTCAACCACGTTGAGCATCTCCCCCTGCTTGGGGGTTCTGCTTGACAGACAGCAGACTGTGTAGGTTCTACACTCCCCACCTAGCTGGGCATCCCTCTCTCACCCACAGATCAAGGCAGCCTTGGACCCCACTGCCAGCCCAGAAAGTCCACACTCATCTTTAGCCTCTGCTATGGGCTAAGTTGCATCTCCAAAAATTCATGCACTGAAGTCCTAACTCCTAGTCCCTCGGAATGTAATTGTATTTGGAGATAGGGTCTTTAAATACATAATTAAGATAAAGTAAGGTAATTAGGGTGGACCCTACTGCAATCTGACTGATATCCTTATAAGAAGAGGGAATTAGGTCACAGATGGGAAGAGAGGGAAGACCATATGAAGACCCAGGAGAAGACCAGCTGACCACAAGCCAAGGAGAGAGGCCTTGGAAGAGGCCAACCCTGCTGACATCCTCGTTTCCAACTTCCAGCCTCCATAATTGTGAGAATCAATTTCTCTTAGTTCAGCCACCTAGTTTGTGGTACTTCTTTGTGGAAGACCTAGCAAACTAAGATAGCATCTCAAAGCTCCTGCCCTCCTGCTATCCCATCCCTGAGCCCCCAGCTGTGTCCAGGTTCCTTCCCCACAAGACCAAGGGGACAGGCCTGCTCTGACTAATCGCTGGGTTCCTAGCATCACTAGCTCAGAATGGATTGTAACTGCTGACTGTCCCTCTCTGCAGCAGTCTCTGTCTCCTACTACTTCCCACCCCATCCTACTGTCTCTCTGCTATTTATTTTATCATATTTATATTTATATTTTGAGACAGAGTCTTGCTCTGTCGGCCAGGCTGAAGTATAGTGGCACAATCATGGCTCACTGCAGCCTCGACCTCCTGAGGTCAAGCTATCCTCCCGCTCCAGCCTCCTGAGTAGCTGGGACTACAAGTGTGCACCACCATATCCAGCTAATTAAAAAAAATTTTTTTTTTTTGTAGAGACAGTGTCTCCTTATGTTGTCCAGGCTGGTCTCAAACTCCTGGGCTCAAATGATTCTCCTGCCTTGGCATCCCAAAGTGCTAGGATTACAGGCGTGAGGCACCATACCTGCACTCTGACATTCAAAACATTTCCTGAGGGTTTGGCATGGGCTGTTCCCTCTGCCTGGAACATTGTTCTCCAATCTGTCCACCTGGTGACCTCCTACACATCCTTCAGGACCCAGCATAAGCTCTGTTTTCTTTCTTTTTTTCTTTTTTCTTTTCTTTTTTTTTTTTTTTTTTTTTTTTTTAAAATTTTTTTTAATTTTTTGCACAGGGTGGTGTTCTGTTGTGTGGTTTTGTTTGATTTTTTCAATTATCCCAATAATTCACACCACAGTGGGAAAAATATTTATACTATTTTTAAAAAAAAAAAAAAAAAAAAAAAAAAGAAAAGAAAAAAGAAAAAAAGAAAGAAAACAGAG
>CAUYLG010042196.1:0-21550 GCA_963573385.1 Cacajao melanocephalus | reverse complement strand
TGAGAGAGCAGTTCAGACTCTTAAAAGGGTAATAGGCCTTCCTACTTTTTCTGATGAAGGTGGGTGTCAGGAGTATGGTATTTCCATGTTATATGTACAGTACCTGGACTAATTTCTTAATGACATGTGCAGTGAAATGAGTCCTATTACCTGAATCATTGTTCTCTATTAATCTAAACTTGGGTATAATATTTTCAACTAATGCCTTGACTATGTTATTAGCAGTTGTACTTGAAAAGGAAATAACTTCTACACAATGAGTAAAGTGATCTACTATTACTAATAAATACTTTAGACAACCAATTGGAGGCATCTCTGTGTAATCAATCTGGATACTTCGGAATGACCTTAAGCCTGGATTCCTTCCCCTGAGGGGTAATATTTTTATAGTTTGTTAGTTTTCTTACTAAACAACTATCTGTAACCCGTTTGGCCAGGGTATAAATTCCTATGTACCCATAAACTCTGAGGGCTGTGTCACACATGGCTTGGGGCTCCCAATGGGTCCCTTCGTGCAGTTGGAACCACAGTCCCCTCATAAGGGGTTTGGATAACATTTCTCTCTGTTCTGGTGATATCCATTTTCCTTCTGAATTCTCTTTTTTTTTTCCCTTTTTTTTTTTTTTTTTTATAAAGACGGGGTTTCACCATGTTGGTCAGGCTGGTCTTGAACTCCCGACCTCAGGTGATCCGCCCACCTTGGCCTCCAAAGTGCTTGGATTACAGGAGTGAGCAACCACGCCCAGCCTTTTTTTTTTTTTTTTCAAGAGATGGGGTCTCATTATGTTTCCCAGGCTGGAGTGGTGCAGTGGCTATTCATAGGCACGATCCCATTACTGATCAGCACAGGAGTTTCTGATCTGCTCTGTTTCTGACCTGGGCTGGTTCACCCCTGCTTAGGCAACCTGGTGGTCCCCCGCTCCCAGGAAGTCACCATATTGATGCCAAACTTAGTGCGGACACCTGATCGGCATAGCACACTAGAGCCCAGAACTCTTGGGCTCAAGCGATCCTCCCACCTCAGCCTCCTGAGTAGCTGGGACTGCAAGCATGCACCACCGCACACAGCCTGAATTCTCTTTAGCTCCTATTTTATTCATTTTTAGACTAAAGAAAGCCAAACATCATTTTGTATTTGACAATGCTTCCTGTATGATTTTATACCAGATAAGCTAAATTTCACTTTTATATTAGTGTGTTTTAATGTTAAACTCAATTTTAATAAAACCTTGTAGACATATTTATCCAATTTTAATGTCTGACCATAAGGCAAGATTTTACAGACTTTTTTTTTTTAATCCCACAGTTCTTGGATATAGACTCTTTTTAACCCTGCATAATTTTTGTTAAAGAGTAGGTTAGTGCTTTTAAAAACAAACAAAAACTGTTGCACTTTTATTTTAATATCCAGTTCACAGAAAAACTGGATTATACCCCTTTATTTATTTATTTATTTTTAAAAGATGGGGTTTCACCATGATGGCCAGGCTGGTCTTGAACTCCTGACTTCAGGTGATCCACCCACCTCGGCCTCCCAAAGTGCTAAGATTAGAGGTGTGAGCGACTGCGCCCAGCCAATAGCCCTTTAACTTTAGCCAATATGTTTACATGCAGCATTTCCTTTATAATTAAGGTTTTTAAACTTACTTAAACCTTCAAAACTTTTTTTTAACTTTTTTAATGTAGGTAAAAAATCCACATTCTTATGCCTCCTTATAATCCTTTAACCAAAAGTATATTTTACTTTCCTTACATACCCTGCGTATAAACGGTTTCTTCAATTGTTTTACATTCAGGAGGCCCAATTACTTTTAAATCATACAACATTTTTTGCATAAATTCCCTTTTATAACACTTTTCATGACTTTAACAGACAATCTTTGACATGCCTCAACTTTCTGACTCGTTGTAAACATCCCTTTCTTTCTTTTTTTTTTTTTTAATTTTTTTTTTTTTTAAGACAGGGTTTCACCATGTTGGTCAGGCTGCTCTCGAACTCCCGACCTCAGGTGATCCGCCTGCCTCAGCCTCCCAAAGTGCTGGGATTACAGGCGTAAGCCACCGTGCCCAGGCAACATCCCTTTCTTTAAACAGTCAATTTATTTTAGGACAAGAATTTACATATAAGATTCTTTTTACATATATTCTCCCCTTTTTTTTTCAAAGATGATAACTGTTCTTTTTCAAAGCAAACTTCCTTCATGTCTGTGGACTAGACTGCCTAAGGCTATAAGATAATGTTAGGATAATATATGTTACACTGTTAACTTTTAGCAAAGTTGACTTTTGTTGAAAACTTTGTAAGTTTGGGATTTTAATTATTCTTTGCTATTAATAAGACTTCGTTCAGTCCAAATTTTTTTTCCAAATGTATGAGCCACTTAAAAGCTGTACTTAATATAGATGGAGATGACAGTATCCAACTAATCCTAAAATTTTCTGAGTTCTTGTTTAGTCTCTGACAGAGACAAGAATATGATGCCTTCAATCCATTCAAGCTCAATTTTTTTGTTTACCTTTGCTAATAAAATGATTTGTTCTTTTTTTTTTTTCCCTAGGAATTGCTTGAGATAAATGACTTGTTCTAATATTTGACTAAATAAATTTGGAGACTTCATAAACCCTTGGGGTAAGACTGTCGAATCAGTATTGCTATTTTTGACTGGAGTGAGGGTCTTCTCAATCAAAGGCAAATAGGTCCCAGCTGTCCTCTGCCAATGGACAAGCCCAGAAGGCATCTTTTAGATCTTTTACTGTAAACCACTGGTTGATTGTAATAGTATGATACTTGGGAACAACAGGGTTTAAGAAGCCCCTCACAGAGAAGACCTTCAATTATTAATTACAGGTTTTAAATTTACACTGGCTTTTAAAGGAATAGGGCACATTGCTTTCTCTTTACTACTTCTATCTCTCCCTTTCTCTCTCACTCTCTGTCTCTCTCTTTCTCTGACTTCCTCGGTTCCCTCTGTCAGTCTCTCTCTCCTTTAAGATTTTTTTTTTCTTAGAAGCTCTTCTATAGGTTTACCTTTTTTTTTTTTTTTTTTAAATAAGATGAGGTTTCACCATGATGGCCAGGCTGGTCTTGAACTCCTGATCTCAGGTGATCCACCCACCTCAGCCTCCCAAAGTGCTAGGATTACAGGCATGAGCCACCGCGCCCGGCTTACGTTTACCTTTCTAGTTCTCTACCTTTTGTAATTTCTTGTTAATATCTGGCCAATTGTTAGTGACAAAATGAAGTTCTAACACTCCCTACCCAAGAGGATCCTTGAGACCTAGACCAGCATATTTTCTCATTTGTTCCTTTAATCTGTTTAAAAATTTTATAGGCCCTTTATCTTTCCCTTGCTGTATATCAAATGTTCAGATAAGATTCTGGGTTTGGGGCACTGATTTTTTAATCCCCTTTATTATTAATTCCCCAAGGTTTTGCATATTTTCTTGGTGGGCTGTGTTGTTATTGTTCCACTGGGGGTCCTGGGCAGAAAATTTTTGATTCGCTGTAGGAATGTTTTGGCCAGCGTGGTGGGGGGCGCTGTTCACGTTCCTAGGCTCCCATGGCAGCTCTACAGATTATGCGTCTTTCTTCCCCCGAGGAGAGGGGAAAGGCAAGCTCTGAATATCCTTTTTACATTGCTCTGTCTTGTGTTGAAGTCCTTTCAGGGAAGTGTACTCAGGCTGGTAGTGAGTGGGCTCTTGGGACAATTCCCAAGAGGCAGGGTTATAAGGATGAGGACAACAGGGATAGCAGAAGGGTCTGGGACAGCAGCTACTTTTCCTTGGTTTTGGTCCTTTCATTATTTTTCTAATATTTTATTATTTGGCCTAGGGGATTATTAGGGGGAATCCCATTGTTGCTGGCTTTATCCTTTTTATCCCTTACCTTGCTTGGGGTATTTCTCATTTTTAGGGTAAGGCTCAATTTCCCTTACCGGAAATGTCTTGCCTCTTTTTTTTTAATCCCCAAGATACCCTGACCAAGGAATACTTCACCACTCCTCTGCCCCCACGGCTTTTGTTAACTTGGTCTGTCCCTACCACCAAGGAAATACTTTGCAGGCTCCCAGGCATTTCCTTCCTTGGTCTGTGCACAGACTTTCATGGTCGCTATGATATGTGAGGATCCTTTACCCCAAGTCACTGGCTGGTTTCTTTCTGCATTGCTGAGTCTGGGTTTATTCCTCGAACTGGGTGGGTCCTGATTTCTCACTCCTGGGGCCACCACAATGAGGGAGCAGGGCACACCTCCTCACTAAAGAGAACCAGAGACCACTCCCGGAGGTGAATGGGGTAAGGGCCACCAATTGTTATATATAAATTTTTGGTGCTGCAAAAGAAGTAGCATGCTAATGTAAATTTTCTCAGCAAGGCAATTTACTTCTATAAAAGGGTACATCTCACAGATGGAGCAATGGTGAGCATACACCTGGACAAGGTAGTCGAAGGGGTTCTTATTTCTGACACAGGTAGTCCCTACGCTGTGTTGTTCCCCTATTGGCTAGGGTTCGACCGCACAGTCTAAACTAATTCTGATTGGCTATTTTTAAAGAGAGCAGGAGTATGAGCTGGAGTGGCAGGGTGGGTAGTTTGGTGGGAAGGATGGTTACGAAACAGGTCAGAGCAGGTGACCAGGGGTGACTCAGGTCAAAGCAGATGACCAGGGGAACAGATGTGAACTACTGATTAGAACTGGCAGGAAAGTTGTTTACTGAAACTAGAGGCAAGAGGACCCAGAGAACCAGAAAGTTAAACTTTAAAATGGAGAATTAAAGAATAAGAGGGCTGAACGTACTGACGTACTGATTCTTTGAAGAGAAACGGAGTTCACTATATTTAACAATCCTTTATCCTAAACCCTTGTAGCAGAGCACATCTTCCCATATATACCTAGGGTGGATGCATTCCTCCTATTACTTTCGGAAACATCCTACTCTATGGCATAGCTGGTTTTTGTTTGCTTGTTTGTTTTTAGACAGAATCTTGTTCTTGGTGTGATCTCAGTTCACTTCAACTTCTGCCTCCCAGGTTCAAGCGATTCTCCTGCCTCAGCCTCCCAAGTAGCTGGGATTATAGGCGTGCACCACCGTGCCTGGCTGATTTTTGGTAACTTTTAGTAGAGACAGGCTTTCACCATGTTGGCCAGGCTGGTCTTGAACTCCTGACCTTGTGCTCCCCCTGCCTTGGCCTCCCAAAATGCTGGGATTATAGGCGTGATCCACCGTGCCCAGCCAACATAGTTGGTCTTTCACTACTTTCTTTTCTTTTTTTTTATTATTCTTATATTTTACCAGTTCTCTCCCCTACTTTACTTTCTTAATAAACTTGCTTTTACTTTGCACTGCAGACTTGTCCTGAATTCTTTCTTATGCAAGATCCAAGAAACCTCTCTTGGGGTCTGGATCAGGACCCCTGTCCTGTTAACATAGTTTTGGTGATCACGAAAGGGCAGCAGGCATTTTTGGGTGGAGCAGAACCTCTTTCTGTCAGATCTGAAGGTACAGATGCATTGGTTATTTCTCTCTCTAGTCCACCTGAAAACTCTATTGAGAGCCCTCATCCCCTCCTTCTTGCCCATCTAGTCCCACTCTATACCCACCATTCCCTGCGGAACTTAGCCCAGCATAGTGGGCTATTAACGTCCAAAGGGAAACCTTTGTCCACTGAGAGAGGTGGCAAACAGGGAAGAAGGCACTGTGAGTACATGTCCTCTTTTCTATGTCTGATGTGGCTCTATGTAAAGAGAAGTTTGTTTTTTTTCTCTGAAGATGCAGGAAAATACACAGATGAGTTTGAGAAATTAACTCCAACCTATATTTTAACTTGGCAGGATCTGCATGTTTTGTTGTTTCTGTATTGAACAGTGGAAGAGAAACAATGCATTTTTGGGGACAGCTAGTGCCCATGCAGATGAGGGACTGGCTCTTAACCTGAACCATAATATATATCAGGGAGGAGTTATAGCAGTTCCAGATCAAGAGCCAGAGTGGAACTTTCAAAGGGGCAGTGAGGACTTGGGGAGGAGAGGTCATATGGTCACTTGTTTGTTGGAAGGGATGAAGAAATATATGAAAAAGCCTGTTAACTCTGAAAAGGTTAAGGAAGTTTCTCAGGGTAAAGATGAGAATCCAGCTTTATTTCAAGGGTATTTAGTTGAGGCAATCAGGAAATACACCCATGTCAACAAAAAATAAAATTAGGTGCAGAGGCCGGGCACGGTGGCTCATGCTTACGCCCAGGAGTTCGAGACCAGCCCGGACAACATACTGAGACTCCATGTCTTATTAAAAAATAAAGTTAGCCAGGTGCAGTGGCTTACGCCTGTAATCTCAACACTTTGGGAGGCCAAGGCGGGCAGATCATCTGAAGTCAGGAGTTCGAGACAGCCTGACCACCGTTAGCCAGGCATGGTGGTGCACACCTATAATCCCAGCTACTTGGGAGGCTGAGGCAGGAGAATTGCTTGAACGGGGGAGGGGGAGGGGGAGGTTGTCGTGAGCTGAGATCACACCATTGCTCTCCAGCCTAGGCAACAAGAATGAAATTCTGTCTCAAAAAAAAAAAAAAATTTGGACAGATGCAGTGGTACATGCTTGTCATGCTAGCTACTTGAGAATCTCAGGTGGGTGGACCCCTTGAGTCTATGAGTTTGAGGTTTCCATGAGCCATGATTGCACCATTGCACTCCAGCCTCTGACAGAGCAAGACCCTGTCTTTTAAACAAAAACAAAAAAGTCGCAAAGGCTGGGCCCTGTCTCCAAGGTTTCTCAGTATAGTTGAGGAGGGGCTTAGGAATTTTCATTCCTAACAAGGTCCAGTTGATGCTGATATAGCTGATCCAGTAATCCCACTCTGAGACTGCTGTAAAGTAAAGCAAAACCTGCTTGCCGTGTCAGGAGCATGGTTGCCTCAAGAAGGTGGGAGGCTGAGTGAGTGGTAAAGCAGCACAGAGGGGGTTTCTGGAGTGCTGCCAGCATTCTTGGTTAACTCAGGTAGTGGTCACATAGATACTCACATTACAGTAACATATTAAATTGAACACTAACGTTCTATTATTCACAATAAAAAGATTTTATTTATATTTTATTTTATTTATTATTTTATTTTTATTTTTTACCATGTCTCAGGCTTCTTTAAGAACAAAGTGATACATAATGGGGGGATTAAAATCAAAAGCATCGTTGAACTTCACCTTCCCTCCAACCAGTTGCCCCCAAACCTCCTGCCCCTACCCTTTGTGTGTCCAATTCCTTCCTTAGCAAATGAAGAACTTAAGCCCAAAAGCCCTGGCACAAACTCCAGGTTCTCTTCCCCTAGCTTCTTCCCTTCCCTTGTCCCCCATACCCATTCCTAGAAGAACAGGCACCTCAGTTCCAATGCATGGCAGGGCTGAGTGGTGACAGAGACAGGGGGAAGGGCTTCCCCTCGCAGCATAGGGAAGTGAGGCTCCCATAGCCTGCGGTACCAAAATGGGGCCCTGGGGCCAGAGGAAAGAACACTGGGCCCCTGAGAAGGGAGACCCAGCGGCCTGAAAATCCTGTCATTGTGCATAGTCACTGCTTTATCGCTTACCCTTCTGGCACCAGTTACAGAACCACACTCGGGCCACATCCTCTCCAGCCCAAGCTGGAGATCTGCTGCAGTGTGAATTTGTGGGCACACTGGCTGATGTGGCTGATCTGCTGGGCAATGTGGCTAGTCTGCTGCAGCGTGGGTTTCAGGCGCTGCAGGAACAAGTTCTCCAGGTTGCCTCTCACTTGATTCTCGGTACTGGTTCACCATCTCTTTCGGGCCTGCATGATGGTCTCTGTTTTGCATATCTACTGAAGATCTTTGTTGTTGTCAGCTTCTTCCACCCACTTCTGCAGCAAGGGTGGCAGCTTACACATGTTCTGAAACTGAGCTACAGAGCCTCAAAGCAGCAGATGGTCACTTGGCTGAACACCTTTCCAAATAGAACCCCCAGAGGCTAGGCATGGTGGCTCACTCCTGTAATCCTAGCACTTTGAAAGGCGAAGGTGGGCAGATCACCTGAGGTCAGGAGTTCAAGACCAGCCTGGCCTGTAACATGGCATGGTGGCACGTGCCTGTAATCCCCGCTTCTTGGGAGGCTGAAGCATGAGAATCACTTGAACCTGGGAGGCAGAGGTTGCAGTGAGCCAAGATCACGCCACTGCACTCTAGCCTGGGCAACAGAGCGAGACCCTGTCTCAAAAAATAATTTTAAAAATTGTATAAAAGGCTGGGCACGGTGGCTCACACCTGTAATCCTAGCACTTTGGGAGTCTGAGGTGGGTGGATCACCTGAGGTCAGGAGTTCAAGACCAGCCTGGCCATCATGGTGAAACTCCATCTTAAAAAAAAAAAAAATTAAAATAACCCCCAGGGTGAGCCCCACCTGGGCCTGGATATAGCTCAGGGTGATCCTCTTCTGCTTCAGGAGCTTGGCAAATTGCAGAGCTTTGGTGTCCTGGGACTCCTCAAGGTTTTGTTCCTGCTTCTCCTTCTCCAGCTTCATAGCTCCAGCACAGGCAGTGTAACACTCTGGGGAGGCCCCTCAGCATTGCTTTACACCCTGCCTCCTGCCTCGCCCTCAGGCTGAAAGGTCTGCAAGCTGCTTTGGGGCACTACTCCCACTCCAGCTTGAAGCCCACAGTACGCCATCACTCACAGAACTCATACGGTGGGGGGCACGGGAGAATCCCCTACACCTCAGAGCCTGGCCCAACCCCTGGCCCAACTCTTGGCCCTCCAGGAGGGCCTTGGAAGCTTAGCCAGGTCCAGCTTCGGCCCCCCTGGTCCATTACCTCCACCACCTGGAAGGGGCAAGAAGGTGAAATCCGAAGCCAGGTGTCCCACCATGAGGGAAGCTCCCCAAGGCAGGGGCCTGGTGAAATGAGGCAAAAAGTTTTTAAATTAAAAAAAAAACAACTTGTTTTAGAAATGGGGTCTTGCTATGTTGCCCAGGCTGAAGTGCAGTGACTATTCACAGGCATGATCCTGGCTCATTACAGCCTGGAACTCCTGGGCTCAAGTGATCCTCCTGCCTCAGCCTTCCGAGTAGCTGGGACTACAGGCATGTGCCACTGTGACCTGCTAAACTTTTGAAATTTTCAAGAGTCCGTGTCTCTGGCAACACACCATGCCCCATATAAGACTCAGATGTGCCTGCCCTTAGACTACTTATTACTTGAGACAGATTAACCCTTGTCTGGTTAAGCCACTATAGAAGGCTATATTGTTATTTGCAGCCAATCACAGTCATAATTATATGTGATAAATATTGGAGCTTATTGTACAACAGTACTACTTTTTTGCGGGGGAGGGGGGTGCATAGAATTCCTGTTACACAAATGTGTTGTGTTTTGTTTTGTTTTTGAGATGTGTATTACTCTGTTGCCCAGGTTGGAGTGCAGTAATGCGATCTCCACTCACTGCAACCTCTGCCTCTGCAGCTCAAGTGATCCTCCTGCCTCAGCCCTCTGACTAGCTGGGACTACAGGTGCATGCATGCCACCATGCCCAGCTAATTTTTGTATTTTTTGTAGACACAGGGTTTCATCACGTTGCTCATGCTTGATGTGTCATTTTTCAAAAACCAAGCCAGTCCCCTATTTATGAACAATTAGTTTGCTCCCATGCTTTTGCTATTCAAACAACTCTAAACTATCTCTGTGTACATTTGTCTGTGCACATTGGGGAATACACATGTAAGATAGTTTCCTTGGCCCTGAAGTGCTTAACCAAAGGATTGGTACAAAGGATTAATGTTAGGTTAACAGATACTGCCAGCTCGCCTTCTCTGAAGTTGTAAAAACGTATACTCTCACGTGTAGGTATCACAGCCAGCTTTCCCCAGCCTTGCAAACACAGTGTCCCATCACGAACCATTCTGAATAGTAGTGCAGGACACCAAATCTCTTTCCTCCTAACAACCTGGCTACGCAGCCAGGACAGGGAGTCTTATTTATTGCACTCTGGTTTTATAGGTAAGTAAACAGATTCCCAAGGATAAGGAACCTAGTTTTCCCAATCTCAGCCTGAATTTCTGGGATCAAATTAATACTTTCTATGAGTAGATATGATTGTGTAATGTCATAGCAGTAGCAGCAATATTTAGTAGTAGTAGCAGTGTAAGTACTATCATATCATTCCCATTCCTCATTCCTCAAGCTAAAAGCCATTCTTTTCTTCACTTCTGGTGGAAATCGGGACAAAAGCTTTCTTTGTTTTTTTGTTTGTTTGTACTCCAATGCCCAGGTTGGAGTACAGTGTGGGGATCTCGGCTCACTGCAACCTCCACCTCCTGGGTTCAAGCAACTTTCCTGCCTCAGCCTCCAAAGAAGCTGGGATTACAGGCACACACCACCACGCCCGGTTAATATTTGTTTTGTTTTGTTTTATGAGATGGAGTCTGGTTCTGTCACCCAGGCTGGAGTGCAATGGTACAATCTTGGCTCACTGCAACCTCCTCCTCCCAACTTCAAGCAATTCTCCTTTATCAGCCTCCTAAGTCACTGGGATTAGAAGCGTGTGCCACTAAGCACAGCTAATTTTTTTTTTTTTTTTTTTTTTTTTTGCATTTTTAGTAGAGATGGGGTTTCACCATGTTGGCTAAGCTGGTCTCAAACTCCTGACCTCAATTGATTCACCCATTGTGCCCTCCCAAATGCTGGGATTACAGGTGTGAGCCACTGCACCTGGCCAAAATATTTGTTTCTATCCTTTCTAGTCCATTCCCTCTCGTATTTTCTGAGGCCCAATCCTTCTCTTCTTCCAAGTCTCTTCTCTTCTTCCAACCCTCTTATCTTTGTTTTCCTACTATGCCTGCCTTTGTCAAGTCCCACTGTACATCAGAAGGAGGCTGCAAGAACGGATGAGTGGTCCATTTCTTTGCAACCTCTAGAAGCTAGAATATGTCTTGGGCAGGGCCTTGTTATTAGAGACAGAGTGTAGCAGTCAAGGCCAGAGGCTTCCACTCCACACCACCTGGGAATTGCTATTAGCTATTCTGTGACCTTGGCCAAGTTACTTCTGCTTTCTTCACTGTCCTCATTTGTCAAATGGGAATGCTAGTACTAACCACCTGACAGAGTTGTAGTGAGAGTAAAGACTGCAGCCCCGCGTGGTGGTTCATGCCTGTAATCCCAGCATTTTAGGAGGCTGAGGTGGGCAGATCAACTGAAGTCGGGAGTTCAAGACCAGCCTGACCATCGAAAAATACAAAATTACCCAGGCGGGCGTGGTAGCACATGCCTGTAATCCCAGCTACTCAGGAGGCTGAGGCAGGAGAATCCCTTGAACCAGGGAGATGGAGGTTGTGGTGAGCCAAAATTGCACCACTGCACTCCAGCCTGGGCAACAACAGCGAAGCTCTGTCTCAAAAAATAAAAATAAAAAGACTGCAGGCCGGTGCAGTGGCTCACACCTGTAATCCTAGCACGAAGGGAGGCAGAGGGGCAAGGATAGCCTGAGGCCAGGAGTTCGAGACCAGCCTGGTTAATACAGTGAGAACCCCATCTACATACATGCCTGCATGACTGTAAAGACTACGTGACTGTTGCTACCACATTATTACTATTAAAAGAGGACACTATTAGTACAGCACTATAATCTGAATACTCCTTTTAATCCTTCCAACCATCCCTTGGAGTAGACACTGTTGTCTCATGTCACGAAAGACGAGGAGCCTCTAATCCCATCCCTACCAGGGTTTGGCAGAGTGGGCAAGTGAGAGGCTCAACGGTGAGCCTCATTTCCTCCCCTGTACATGGTATCAATGGCACTGTAACAAAGAGGAACCAGTGAGACCAAAGGAGGCCTTTTTTTTTGTTTTTTGTTTTTTTTGAGACAGAATCTCACTCTGTCACCCAGGCTGGAGAGCAGTGGTGTGATCTCACCTCACAACAACCTCTGGGTAGACCCTTTTTTTTTTTTTTTTTTAAGAGGGTTGCTCTGTCACCCAGGCTGATAGTGCAGTGGTGCGATCTCAGCTCACTGCAAACTCCACCTCTCGCGTGCAAGCAGTTCTCCTGCCTCAGCCTCCCAAGTAGCTGGGATTACAAATACAAGCCACCACATCCAGCTAATTTTTATATTTTTAGTAGAGATGGGGTTTCACCATGTTTGGCCAGGCTGGTCTCCAACTTCTGACCTCGTGATCTGCCCACCTTGGCCTAAAGTGCTGAGATTACAGGTGTAAGCCAGCCAGCGCACCCAGCTGGCCCTTCTTTTTTTTTTTTTTTTTGAGAGGGAGTCTCACTCTGTCTCCCAAGCTAGAGTGCAGTGGCATGATCTTGGCTTACTGCCACTTCCGCCTCCCGAGTTCAAGCCATTCTCCTTCCTCAGCCTCCTGAGTAGCTGAGATTACAGGCACGTGCCACCACGCCCAGCTAATTTTTGTATTTTCAGTAGGCAGTGTTTCACCACATTGGCCAGGCTGGTCTCGAACTCCTGACCTCGTGATCCACCCGCCTCGGCCTCCCAAAGTGCTGGGATTATAGACCAGCCCTTCTTTTTTTTAATGTATTTTTTAAAGATGGGGTTTCACCATGATGGCCAGGCTGGTCTTGAACTCCTGACGTCAGGTGATTCACCCATCTTGGCATCCCAAAGTGCTAGGATTACAGGCGTGAGCCACCGCGCCCGGCCCCGGCCCTTTTTTTTTTTTTTTTAAATAAAGATGGGGTTTCAGCATGTTGGTCAGGCTGGTCTTGAACTCCCGACCTCAGGTGATCCGCCCGCCTTAGCCTCCAGAGTGCTTGGATTACAGGCGTGAGCCACTACGCCCGGCCTGCGGCCTGCGAGCCCTTCTTAAATACAGGGCTCCATCCTCAGCTTTCCAGCTCCAAACCCAGCGGCCACGCCCCCATATCGCTCACGGCTTATGCTCAGATCTAGTCCTAGGAAGCCAGCCCCACCTCTCCCCAGCTCGGCACTCACAGCCACGGAGCGGTCCCGGAAGCAGAATCCAGGATAGATCAGCGCCGCTGCTCCGGCACGGCCACCAGAGGGCGCGGAGTCGCGGTGTTGGCTTGTGCCTTCCTCATTATGTAAGCATGCCGGCTCGGCAATGGAGTTTGCCGTACAAGACGACAGGATGACTGCTTCCCCTGTGGCTTCACCAAACGCGGAGAGGCTTCCTGTCCCTGGGAGAAGCGGTGGTCTGGCGCAGCGAAGGTTTCTCGTCAAAGATGGCCGCCGCGGAGTTGCCAGATGTCTCCTGGCGGGGGTGGCGGCCGCAGCACAAGATGGCGGCCCGCCGGGAGGCGCCCACACACGGAGCTGCGGAAGGCAGCGGCCCCGAGGGTCCCCGCCCCTTGCCGGCCTTGTCCGCGCGTGCGGGTTTGCGACCCACCTTTGTGTGCGGGTGGAGGTGAGGGCCGCCTTGGGGCCAAGTGTGCGTCTTCACGGCACTCCCTTGGAGCGCGATGAGGCGACTTTACCTCCTAACACTTCGGGAGGTGGGCAGCTCGGGGATGCCCAGAGACCTCAATGCGACTCACTCAGACTTCCTTTTTCGCGTCCTGAGCGGTGAAACCAGGAACTGGTGAAAGAAATTAGAGGCCATCTTTCAGAGTGATTATCCTGCCAGGGTTAAAAAAAAGAGCAAAGCGGCAGTTTATGTACTGATGTGGAAAGAGCTCTGAGATAAATTAAGTGAAAGAAAGCAAAGCGCAGGAAAACGTGTAGATAAGCCTTTGTGTTTTTAAACAAGAAGACCCACATAAATGAAGCTATGAATGTGTAGGCATAGAATAGCGGTAATGGTAATAGCGATAGCCCAGCAAGGGAATGGAGGGATGGAGATACCGGGAATGGGGACGAGAGGAGACAGTTTTCATCTAAGAAGGTTGGGTCTTCTGTGCCTTGTACCATGGACAGGTGTTAATTTTAAATTTTTTGTAAACATCTAAATTATGACTTAAAGACAAGTTCTTTTATAAGGGTATCATAAGGGCAGACTATCACATAGAAAAAAATAGACTTTCCGCTGGAACCAAGACATATGATACATATTTATGAAACTCAATTTGCAACAATAAAAATTTCAAGGTCAATACTGTCGTACTTACTGCAAAGAATGCCAATCCCTGTGACAGCCTGAGCCCTCTTGAAAGCTAGTTTTTGTTGGAGGGGTGTCGGGAAATTTGGCCTGGAAACAGAGGTACTCAACCTAATTATTTGCAGAACGAATTAATGCCTTTTTACTACAAACACACATACTCTCTCACAGTGGCTTCTTCTGATTTTGGTTTATCTTGGGCTTTTCAGGATAATATTGAAAACTGGATGGCCGGGCGCGGTGGCTCACGCCTCTAATACCAGCACTTTTGGAAGCCAAGGTAGGTGGATCACCTGCGGTCGGGAGTTCGAGACCAGCCTGACCAACATGGAGAAACCCCGTCTATACTGAAAATACAAAATTAGCCAGCCGTGGCAGCGCATGCCTGTAATCTCAGCTACTCGGGAGGCTGAGGCAGAGAATCGCTTGAACTCGGGAGGCGGAGGTTGCAGTGAGCCAAGATCGAACCATTGCACTCTTGCCTAGGCAACAAGAGTGAAACTCCATCTCAAAAAAGAAAACAGTGGCAACCTTGAGAGTTTGAGGCAAGTTCTGCCTTAGAATCATCCAGAAAGGGGTTTCCAATGCCTGGAAAATAAGTAGTAGCAGTTTCAGAATTGGCCTTGATTTTGGAAGTCACCTATTTGAATTTGAAAGAAGTGTTAGTCCTCCATCCTAAAGCAGTGACCATACTGAGCCTTTACTAGTGTGCCGTGCACCGGACAAGAGGGCATTCTTTTTTTTTTTTTTCTGAGACAGAGTTTCGCCCAGGCTGGAGTGCAGTGGCACGATCTCGGCTCACCACAACCTCCCCCTTCCGGGTTCAAGCAGTTTTCCTGCCTCAGCCTCCTGAGTAGCTGGTATTACAGGCCATGCCATCATGCCCAGCTAATTTTTTTTTTTTTGAAATGGAGTTGCTCTGTCGCCCAGACTGAAGTGCAGTGTGACAATCTCAGCTCACTGCAACCTCTGCCTCCCAGGTTCAAGTGATTCTTCTGCCTTAGCCTTCCAAGTAGCTAGGACTAGAAGCGTGTGCTACCACACCCAGCTTGTTTGTGTGTGAGTGTGTATGTGTGTTTGTTTTTATTATAATCGTGTGTCACTGTGTCGCCCAGCCTGGAGTGCAGTGGCACAGTCTTGGCTCACTGCAACCTCCACTTCCAGGTTCAAGCGATTCTCCTGCCTCAGCCTCCTGAGTAGCTGGGATTACAAGCTCCTACAACCATGCTGGGCTAATTTTTATATATTTTTTTAGTAAGACAGTGTTATGCCATGTTGGCCAGGCTGGTCTCAAACTCTTGACCTCAGGTGATCTGTCCACCTAAGCCTCCCAAAATGCAACGATTACAGGCATGAGCCACCATGCCTGGCCTAATTTTTGTATTTTTAGTAGAGACAGGGTCTTACCATATTGGCCAGGCTGGTCTCGAACTCCCGACCTCATGATCTGCCCGCCTCAACCTCCCAAAGTACTGGGATTACAGGCATGAGCCACTGTGCCTGGCCACACCCAGCTAATTTTTTTTTGAGACAGAGTTTCGCTCTTGTTGCCCAGGCTGGAGTTGCAATGTTTCGATCTCGGCTCACCACAACTTCCGCCTCCCAGGTTCAAGCAATTTTCCTGCCTCTGCCTCCTGAGTAGCTGGGATTACACACATGCGCCACCATGCCTGGCTAATTTTGCATTTTTAATAGAGACAGGGTTTCTCCATGTTCGTCAGGTTGGTCTCAAACTCCCGACCTCAAATGATCCCGCCTCAGCCTCTCAAAGTGCTGGGATTACAAGAGTGAGCCACCGTGTCAGGCCTAATTTTTGCATTTTTAGTAGAGATGGGGTTTTGCTAGTTTGGCCAGGCTGGTCTCTAATTCCTGACCTCAAATGATCTCCCTGCCTCGGCCTCCCAAAGTGCTGGGATTACAAGTGTGAGCCACGGCTCCCAGCTAAGAAGGCATTTTTACATGGGATAATTACACATAGCACTCTGGGTTGGTGAAGGCATTAAATATGCTAATGTAATTAAGAGTTTAGCAAGTTACTTACTTGTACTAAATGCTCAGTAAGTATTATCTACTATTGTTTTGGGAATCCCTCAGTTGCTTAATGAAGTACCTTTTTGCCTGAGACTTTATGATGTAAAAATATGCTAGTTCTGTAGAGCTCTTACTATTTTCATCATCTTAGAGGCCAAGTGGAAAGAATTTAGATTCTTATTGTGGAGCCCACAGTAAGTTACTTAACGTTTCTTTTGTTGTTGTTTTGTTGTTGTTTGAGATGGAGTCCACTCTGTTGCCCAGGCTGGAGTGCAGTGGCACGATCTTGGCTCGCTGCAACCTCTACCTCGTGGGTTGGAGCAATTCTTCTGTGTCCCAAGTAGCTGGGATTACAGGTGTGTGCCACCATACGTGGCTAATTTTTGTATTTTTAGTGGAGATGGGGTTTCTCCATGTTGGCCAGGCTGGTGTTGAACTCCTGACCTCAGGTGATCCACCCACCTCGTCCTTCCAGAGTGCTGGGATTACAGCCGTGAGCCACTGCGCCTGGCCGTACTTAACCTTTCTTGGTTTCAGTCCCCACATAACTAAGGTGAGAATCACAAAACCTCTTTCATAGGGTCACTGTGAGAATAGTAATTAGAAATAATATATGTAAAGCACTTTGTGCAGGGTATGCAGTAGGCACTCAATAATTGGTATTTAATTCTGTAATAACCTTAGAGCTAAAGAACTAATACTGCCCTCTGGTAGAAGAGTTTCCCTGGTCAGGGGGCAGGGGTGGGTTGCTGCAGGGTGACAGTTAACACAGGAAACCTACAGTGAGAAGTTGAAGGGATGGCATGTCCACCAGCTTCAGAGCCTTGGACCTCAGGCTTCCTGTCTCTATTGGGAAAAAGGCCTCCACAGGAGGTGGATATGGTCTGCAGGCTATTGCAGAGATGCCTCTTTGCCAACAGCCACCTGCACTGTTTCATTTCACAGTTGCCTATAAGCCACTGTTTCTGAGGCTCATCTTTATACTTTAATATGAAGTGGCTACTGAATGCTTTTTTTTTTTTTTTTGAGACAAGGTCTCCTCTGTCACCTAGGTTGGAATGCAGTGGTGCAATCATGGCTCACTGCATCCTCGACCTCCTGGGCTCAAGCAATCCTCCCTAGTCTCAGCCTCTTGAGTAGCTGGGACTACAAGCATGTGCCCCTACACCTGGCTAATTTTGTATTTTCAGTGGAGTTGGGGTTTTGCCATATTTGCCAGGCTGGTCTCAAACTCCTGGGCTCAAGTGAACCTCCCACTTCAGCCTCCCAGAGTGCTGGGATTATACGCATGAGCCACTGCACTTGGTTGGCCCTTCTGTCTTTTGATAGAAAATTCAATATGTAATGCCTTAGCCAAGCATAGATTTCAATTTTCAAAAGTCCAGAGAGGTAAAATCACATAATTGAGCCATTGGGCCAATGTTACTTCTGTACCTTTGCTCAGTCATCCTTACCCTGTGGCTATCATCCTCATTCTTGTCAGTTCAGGGTCATAAGGTGGCTGCCACCTCCTCTATCACATCCGCATTTCAGACAGGATACAAGGGAAGAGAAAATGGCAAACCATACTTGCCAGCTCAGTCAGCCCTTGTTCTTATGAACTTTTCAGGAAGCCCCACCCAGCAACTTCCACCTACACTTTGTTACCTAGAACCGTATTATATTACCTATAACCATATTATATGGTCACTTCTCCCTCCAAGGAACACTGAGAAGTGAAGTTCTTTATCTGGGCACACTGTTGTCCTGAATAAATCAGGCTTCTGTTAGAAGAACAAATTGGAAAGTAGATATGTGAGCAATACAGTAAAACTTCATTAACCAACATTATTCATGTTTCCTGACTGCAGGTGATCTGCCTGCCTTGGCCTTTCAAAGTGCTGGGATTATAGGCGTTACCCACCACACATGGCCACAAGCTTTCTTGACAGTTCTGTTTCGAGAAATCATGGGGCACCCAGGTTCCATCTGTTTTGTTGCTTTGTAACCTCTAAGGAGTTGCCATCACCTAAATAGTCTAAAAATTGGTTGCCACCACATCCAATCCCAGCCCATGTAAAGTGGGAAGAGAAGAGGCAGGCCCCTCTTTTTTTTTCCTTTTTGAGACAGAGTTTCACTCTTGTCACCCAGGCTGAAGTGCAATGGCGCAATCTCAGCTCATCACAACCTCTGCCTCCCGGGTTCAGGCAATTCTCCTGCCTCAGACTCCTAAGTTGCTGGGATACAGGCACATTCCACCATACCCGGCTAGTTTTTTTGTTTGTTTGTTTGTTTTTTGAGACAGAGTCTCACTCTGTTGACAGGCACCAGGCTGGAGTGCAGTGGCACAATCTCGGCTCACTGCAACCTCCGCCTCCAGGGTTCAAGCAATTCTCCCGTCTCAGCCTCCCGAGTAGCTGGGACTACAGGCGCACGCCACCACGCCCAGCTAATTTTTGTATTTTTAGAAGAGGCGGGGTTTCACCATGTTTGCCAGGATGGTCTCAATCTCTTGACCTTGTGATCCGCCCGCCTTGGCCTCCCAAAGTGCTGGGATTACAGGCTTGAGCCACCGCTCCCAGCCTAGTTTTATATTTTTAGTATAGACAGGGTTTCTCCATGTTTGTCAGGCTAGTCTTGAACTCCTGACCTCAGGTGATCTGCCCACCTCCCAAAGTGCTGGGATTACAGGCATGAGCCACTGTGCCCAGCTGCATGGCCCTCATTTTTAAGAGTATGACCAATAAGTTGCTCGTCCACTGGCCAGCATGTAAGGCTTTATTCTAAGCATTCATATATTCACATAAAAATTGAAGGTCTTACTACAATAAGAGAGGTCAAAACTTTTCCCTTAGTAGGCATGGTGGCTCACACCTGTAATCCCAGAACTTTGGGAGGTGGGAGGATTGAGTCCAGGAGTTAGAAACTAGCCTGAACAACATGGCAAGATCCATCTCTACTTAAAAAAAAAAAAAAAAAAAAAAAGAAGAAGCCAGGCAGGGTGGACAATACCTGTGGTCCATGCTACTGGGGACACTAAGCCAGGTGGATCCTTGAGCCCAGGAGTTTGAGCCTGCAGTAAGCTGTGATTGCATCACTGCACTTTAGTTTGGGTGACAGAGCGAGATCCTATCTCTATCCTATTTTTTAAAAAGGAAAAAAAATTAGCTGGGTGCAGTGGTGCATGCCTGTTGTCCCAGCTACTCAGGAGGCTGTGGTGGAAGGATTGCTTGAGCCTGGGAAGTCAAGACTGTAGTGAGCTGTGATTGAGCCAATGCAGTCCAGCCTCGGTGACAGAGTGAGACCCTGTCTTAAACATAACAAAACAAAATCTTTGCCTTCCTAGAGTTTACATTCTCCTGGGGTGACACAATGAGCAAATAAATATGTCAGGTGGTAATAAGTATTAAGAAGAAGACAAAATCAGGATAAGGGGATAGATATGCAGATGATACTTTAGAGAAGATGGTCAGAAAAGACCTCATTGAGATGGTGATATTTGATCAGGGACCACAAAAGAAGAGTGCTTCTGGTAGAAAGAATAAGTATAAATTCCTCAATGTTAAAATGTGCTTGGTGTGGTTGAAGAACAGCATGGTGAGGCCAGGTGCCTAAAATTGAATGAAATCAAAGGAGTATGAACTAGATCATGTAAAGCCCAGTAGGCTAGGATAAAGAGTGATTTCTTTAAGTAAAATCAAGGTTACTTGGGGGAAAAATTTTAAAAAACAAGTAATTTTAAAAAGATAGTGGTTTTTTTGTTTGTTTTTTGGTTTTTATGAGACAGGGTCTCTATTGCCCAGGCTGGAGTACAGTGGTACAATCCTGGCTCATTGCAACCTCTGACTGCTAGGCTCAAGCAGTCCTCCTACCTCAGTCTCTCAAGTAGCTGAGACTACAGGCACATGCCACCACACTCAGGTGATACTTTTTTTTTTTTCAGATGGAGGCTTGCTCTCTTGTCCAGGCTGGAGTGCAGTGGTGTGATCTCAGTTCACTGCAACCTCCACCTTCCAGGACCAAGTGATTCTTCTGCCTCAACCTCCCAGGTAGCTGGGATTACAGGCATATGCCACCGTGCCCAGCTAATTTTTTGGTTTTTTATTAGAAACAAGGTTTCTCCATGTTGGTCAGGCTGGTCTAGAACTCCCGACCTCTGATCTGCCTGCCTCGGCCTCCCAAAGTGCTGGGATTGCAGGCATGAGACACCGCACCTGCTGGATTTAGATTTCTTAAAGAGCACTCTAGTAAGTTATAAAATCTATATATGTGGTGTTATGATATATACTGGTCCATGATTCCTTGTCCGTAACTCCCATAGCCTTTGTTACAGTCTTTTGTTATAATACTGGGTATGTTAGGCCTCAGGGCAGGCCTCTGACCTTCTCCTGCCCTCCTTCCACTTTAATGTTCTCTAGAGTTTCCCACCTCTCTGATTGTGGGTCTTCAGACCCTCCTGTAAGAAGATCCCATCTTATACTCCATAGGAAGGAAGGTTGATGGTGAGAAGCTTCCATAAAAATCGAAGAGAACAGACTGAGCTTGGTGGCTCATACCTGTAATCCCAGCACTTTGGGAGGCCAAGGTGGGTGGATCACCTGAGGTCAGGAGTTCAAGACCAGCCTGACCCACATGGAGAAAACTCATCTCTACTAAAAATACAAAATTAGCTGGGCATGGTGATGCACGCCTATAGTCCCAGCCACTCGGGGGGCTGAGGCAGGAAAATCAATTGAACCCGGGGAGGCGGAGGTTGCGGTGAGATCAAGCCATTGCACTCCAGCCTGGACAAGTGCAAAACTCCGTTAAAAAAAAAAAAAGTCCAAGAGAACAGGGTTTAGTGAGTTTCCAGATAGCTGAAAACCTGGAAGCTCATGGAGGGCATGGAAGCTCCATACCTGTTCCCCCATACCTCGAGCTACGTCTCTTCTTCTGTATCCCTTGCCATATTCTTTATAATAAACGAGTAAATTTAAGTGTTTTGGCTGGGCGTAGTGGCTCATGCCCGTAATCCCAGCACTTTGGGAGGCCAAGGGGCAGATCACCTGAGGTCAGGAGTTCAAAACCAGCCTGGCCAACATGGTAAAACCCCGTCTCTACTAAAAATACAAAATTAGTTGGGCATGGTGGCACATGCCTGTGATCCTAGCTACTTGGGAGGCAGAGGCAGGAGAATCACCTGAATTTGGGAGGCAGAGGTTGTGATGAGTTAAGATCGCACCATTGCACTCCAGCCTGGGCAACAGAGCAAGACTCTATCTGAAAAAAAAAAAAAAAGATCTGACCATCTGAGAAATCAGAAGAGAGGCAGTAGTCAAATCCTCAACAGGCCAGTTTTACCAAAAAAAAAAAAAAAAAAAGATTCACAGCAACCAATAAAAAGGGGCCCATTAAACCAAAGCAGCTTGAAAAGGAAGTACCCAATGCTTTAAGTAAAACAAGGCAACTAACCCAAAGGAACCTAATGTTAACCAA
>CAUYLG010042193.1:0-129599 GCA_963573385.1 Cacajao melanocephalus | reverse complement strand
TCTCAGCAAACTGATACAAGAACAGAAAATCAAACACCGCATGTTCTCACTCATAGGTGGATGTTGAACAATGAGAACACATGCACACATGGAGGGGAGCATCACACACTGGGGTCTGTTGGGGGCTACTAGGGGAGGGACTGCAGGGGGTAGGAAGTTGGGGAAGGATAACATGGGGAGAAATGCCAGATATAGGTGATGAGGTTGGAGGCAGCAAGCCACATTGCCATTTATGTACCTATGCAACAATCCTGCATGTTCTTCACATGTACCCCGGAACCTAAAGTGCAATAAAATATATTTTTTTTAAAAAAAGAGAATGCATACTTTATAATCTTACAGTCTACAGAAATTTTATTTATTGCTGCAAATGGTTGGATTCCCACTTGTATGCCATCGGAACTGAATTTTTGCCCTAATGTTTTGGCACATCTTCAGTATACTTACCACTGTAGGAGTGGTGTGTATCCACAATTATGTTATTTGAAAAGAATCTTTGTATTGGAAAATCCCATTGAGATGTAGCATTGCATTTCCAAGGGTGCCTTGGGACAACAAAGAATGGGGCAGTAATACACAACCCCTTGGCTACATCATTCATACAAGAGAAACTGTCATCCTACTGCTGATGGGGAGCACTTGTACTTCTCTATTATCAGAGATTTTGCAGAACTGCTCAGCCCCATCTATTCATTTCATTCCAGCTGTTCTAACACAAGGAACGAAGCAGACTGTTTCATTTTTTAAGCATACATTAAAAAAGACAATGCCATCATTTGGGGGGCTTTTGAAGGGGTTTTTGCTCAGTTTGGACTGTGTGTGGATAAAGCTCACTGCCTTATAAAAAAAGCATAAAACTCCGTGGCGACAGGCAAGTCAAATGCTAAAGAACTTATTAAAAGGAAGGATTCCTAAATGTCAAGCATTTAGGAATAACAAGAGAAATGAGAAAGAAAACAGGGAAAAGGTAAAGGAGAACGTCAGAAGGAATGTGCACTGGCCCAGCACTGTGTCCTTTTATAATCCTTTGGGAAAATGCACTCAAAAAGTTCCAATGGCTCCTTCTGGAATTTGTCCTACATCAGAGTGCCAAAAAATTGTTCTTGTTTGAGCTTGTGCATAGTGCCTTCTAAGTGTGTATAGATTTGGAGGGTTATTTTGGTACTGAAATACTAAAATTGTTTTAGAATGTATCAGACATGTGAACATATCAAATGTCCATTATGTATCCAATGTCTGATACATTCGTGTCATCTTGTTATCTTGAGACATAAGCCTTGCCCTCTCCTTGAGAATCTTCCATTTCTTCATATGGTATTCCTGCCTCATACTTTCTACATATACCACATATATTCAAATATTCTCTTTCCTTTTTGCTTTCTATTCCTATTATTATTGAATGTCAAATAAAATAATACATACTACCACTGCTTTTTCTCATACCATTGGGAGACTTTGCAAATTAATCATGGAAATCTTAAAGTATACGAGCCATTTTTCGTATGTGTTCCGGGAAGTTACCACCATGAGAGCAGAGTTGAAAAGCAAGATGAGATGAATGTTCATATCCTGGCTCAGGAATGTGAAAACTTAGAAATTGGGAGGGCTCTCTTATCTGATAATGAATTTGGGGAAGAATATATATCTATGTTTGGTCCAATAGTAATGGTAAAATTGAGTCTCATTTCCATATAATCGTAGAAAGTGATATTCTATATTCCATTAGGCTTAGCTTTTAGTCACCAGATATTTAGATATTTAGTATTTGAGGATTCCCACTGATTTTTTTAAGTAATTTTCAGACAAATTTTAAAAATTCACTATACTCTTTTGTAAACTATAGAATGGAATATAATCATTGCATTTGCCCTTTCTTCCCCAAACTCTCATTCCAGCCTCACTGCTTGCACTAGTGCTAGCTGGAGTGTTTGCTGTCATCTCTCTGAGAGGTAAGACATTTTTAAAAGCTGTTACTTTTATCTAGAAAGTTATCTTTTTGGGTGGCCTGTTTATTGACTCACACCTTGTTTCACTCTTCCCTCCATAATCTTGGTGGGGTCTTCTTCCTTCTAATTTAACACAGTCGCTAGGAATCCCAGAGGCCCACACATGGGCCAGTTTGTTTTACCATTAACAGGCTACATAGCCCATTGATTTTCCTATGAAATTACTAATAAGGGTATATTCATCTAGTGTATTCTTTCTTCCCCATATACTTACTCCTTGAAATCATGCAATGTAGATAGGTAGTTGAATTCAAGGACTTGGTGATCCTGATCTTGGCCACAGAGTCACAATAAATATGACAATATTTGTCAAATTAAGGTGAGTCTGTGCAAGGTATGTCTGGGAGAGCATGGATTGAAGAATTTTCATGTCTTGATCCTGGCCATAAATGAAGATATATAACAGGTAGTTAACTGAAGCAATTTATTCTTTGAAGAGGTTGCTTAGTCTGTAAATAAATACCTAGGAAAGGTTCTTGATTTGCTAACTTGTGTTTCATGATTTTAAATACAGTACTGGTGAGCTATAGCCTCTCTGATAGGTCAAGTTCCCAGCCTAAAGAACCTAAGAGAACAGTCTAGACTTTTTGGCTCTTTTTTTCTAGACAAAAATAAGTTAACATTTCTCCCACTGTTTTCTTTCCAACAAAACCACCTCCTCAATGTTTCTGACCTATGCTAAGCACGCACACACACATGCATGCACACACACACACACACACACACACGTGAAAACATCATTTAACAGAAACAAAACTTAATTTAAAAGACAGCCCAATTTTTTTTCAAATGATTATGAGTCATATTTGCCTCCAATTTCTGGCATCCTCTGAATTTGTGCTCATTGAATTGCTGTTTAAAGGTATAGCTATAAACCTGACTTGGATGTTCATCTTCAAGGATGAACTCTTTTCCCTTTAGCCTTCCACCTGCCCAAAGCACCAACAAACACATTGCTAAGTTTGTGTTTTCTTTAATTAGAGAGCTGTGGGTTTATGAGTCATGAGAAAAGGAGATTGTGTGCAGCCAAATACGTTTAAATTACTCTTCGGATATTCCTCTCCTTGTAAGCCGTGGTGACCACTCTACCACTCAGAGAAGCTTTGCTGGGTTCTAAAGGAACCTGATGAGAAAGTGTTAGGTTGAACTTTGTGGGAGGGGAAAAGAATGGGTCTTGTGCTTATTAGTTGGTGGACGATCCAGTAGATTAAAATGCACACGCACCATCAAAAACTGCTGTCTTTACTTGTCTATCTGAGTCAATGATGCTTGAGGACATCATACACAGATCTGTCTTTCCTCTCCCACTGCAACTCAAATGCCTTTACACCTCAGTCTCAACTAACAATTTTCAAAGTGAGTGAGCAAGGCAGACCAGTGGTTTGTGCAAACAAACTCATAAAAATGATATTTAACCATTCAGGACAAGGCATAGGCAAGGACTTCATGAGTAAAACACCAAAAGCAATGGTAACAAAAGCCAAAATAGATAAATGGGACCTAATTAAACCCCAGAGCTTCTGCACAGCAAAAGAAACAATCATTAGAGAGAACCAGCAACCAACAGAATGGGAAAAAATGTTTGCAATCTACTCATCTGACAAAGGGCTAATATCCAGAATCTACAAAGAACTAAAACAAATTTACAAGAAGAAAACAAACAACCCCATCAAAAAGTGGGTGAAGGATTGAACAGGCATTTTTCAAAAGAAGACATTTATGCAGCCAACAAACATAAGAAAAATGCTGATCATCACTGGTCATTAGAGAAATGCAAATCAAAACCACATTGAGATACCATCTCATGCCAGTTAGAATGGCGATCATTAAAAAATCAGGAGACAACAGATGCTTGAGAGGATGTGGAGAAATAGGAACGCTTTTACACTGTTGGTGGGAGTGTAAATTAGTGCAACCATTGTGGAAGACAGTGTGGCGATTTCTCAGGATCTAGAAATGGAAATTCCATTTGACTCAGCAATCCCATTACTGGGTACATACCAAAAGGATTATAAATAGTTCTATTATAAAGACACATGCACACGTATGTTCATTGCAGCACTGTTTACAATAGCAAAGACTTGGAACCAACCCAAATGCCCATCAAGGATAGACTGGATAATGCAAATGTAGCACATATACACCATGGAATACTATGCAGCCATGGAGTTTGCAGGGACATGGATGAATCTGGAAACCATCATTCTCAGCAAACTGACACAAGAACAGAAAACAAAACACCGCATGTTCTCACTCATAAGTGGTTGTTGAACAATGAGAACACATGGACACAGAGAGGGGAACATCACACACTGGGAGTCTTTTGTGAGGTTGAAGGCTAGGGGATTGAAAGCAAGTGGTGAGGAGGGATAATATTAGGAGAAATATCTAATGTAGGGGAAGGGGGGATGGAGGCAGCAAACCACCATGGCATGTGTATTCCTATGTAACAATCCTGCAAGATCTGCACATGTACCCCAGAACTTAAAGTATAATAAATAAATAAATAAAATGGTATTCATTTACTTTTATCCTCTAAACATTATTGTCTAGGTTTTATTTATTGTATATTTATGTGAGTTATTAAAAACATAAGAATAAATATTTTGAGGATGTGACCTCCTTATTTTATGGCTTGAAAATAGTTGCAAGTCTCCAACTAAATAGCTTTCTGATAACATACATTTGGGAAATGTGCCCAAGAGAGTGACAGCTTTCTCCTCTCCCGTTATTAACCCCTCGTCCCGACAGTAATGACACTGGCCTGGGCAGTGACTGAGGGTTGTTATTATATTTTTTAATCTACTTTGTGGGTAGTATCAAAATTTCCTTATTGTGGTCTTTCCCCTTCTTCCACCATCTCTCTCAAACTCATCTTTGTTCAAAGTGCTAAACAGAACATATCTCTTTCACTTCAGAGAGAAATCTTGGCAGTATTGTGTTTCTCTCTCTCTCTCCCTATATGCCCTACTCCCCTCTCCCTTTCTCTCTTTAGGAGAAATTAACTTTTAGTATGTTCAAGTAGGGGCTATGGAGTATGTCTCAGATGGTATCTAACAGAGAAATTCTTGTACCCTAAATTGAATCACTTACCATTTCTCATCCAGATGTGCTGGATTTTAAACTTAATGTTTGTACAACTTGACATAGTCCTTTCTCCTTCACTATTTCTCTCTTAAACACTGTGAAAAGCAGAAGCAAACATCACGAGATCCGCTTTGTGTATTTACTTTTCTAATCAGTGTACTTAGTATCTTATGTTTGGTAGCCATTCAATGAATATTTGTGGATTTGGCAGTGCTTACTGTATGATAGTGCTTTACACTAATCTAAGGCATTGGTCCACCAGCCTTGGTGTGAGTCGGAATCACCTAGAGAGCTTATTATAACCAATTGCTGGACTTCAACCTCAGGATTTCTGAATCTATATCTCTAAGGAGGGACTCTAAAATTTATGTTTCTATCAAGTTCCCAGGCAATCCTCATGCTTCTGACTGGGAATCACACTTCGGGAACCACAGATCAAGGAAGTTTGCTATAAAGTCTCTACAAACACACAAAAGAAGGCAAGATCTAGAAACAGTGAGTCAAGATTAATTTTAAAATGTG
Organism: Cacajao melanocephalus; assembly: GCA_963573385.1. NCBI lineage: Eukaryota > Metazoa > Chordata > Mammalia > Primates > Pitheciidae > Cacajao > Cacajao melanocephalus. Next base: position 123,984 of record CAUYLG010042193.1, on the reverse strand, counting down.
TATTTTCCTTATGATATTTGGCCTTGTTATATCTCTGATTACTAAAAGTAAAATATATTAAAATTAATCATGAATAAATTTGAGATTATATAAATTATATGTGTTATTGCTATATATAAAAATATAGATACTTGAAGATTTGGCTCTATATGAATAATAACATGAATAATATGTATATACTATATAATTTTAATTTTATTTTCAAATAGATAAGCTTATTTCTTTTGAACAACCACCTTTCAAGTTATAGGCAACCAACCACATTTTACAAATGAAGAAAAAGTTTTAAAGAGGTTAAATGAATAGTGAAATTTACATTAGCACCCAGAGCTAACTGGAAGCAAGTTATAAAATAAACAGAGAATACAAAATTACCTAGCTAGGAATATAATCTACTCATTGGAATTAGTAGAGAGAAAAAATACTACAAGTAGTTACATATTCTGAAATCAGTACACAACTCTGTTACAAGACAAGGGACATTGGTGGTGCAGCTGTTTCCCCAAAGGGGGAAAACTTTGATTCAACCTTTCTCCTACTGACTTCCCTCCTGTATTCTCTTCGGATGCTCTCCAAAAAGTTTTGAAATATCTGTCTTCTGAATTTCACATTTGTTCAGTATCCCCATGTAATTTCTTTTTGCACTGACTTGATGCAATGTAAATTTAAAGCATTTCTCCTAATGATCTTAACAACTTTTACTTGCTGGGAATATATTTCTGTACCATCTCTAGAACCCAGCCCTCACTACTTATGTTCATATTCACTTAATTCAGTTGAACCTTAGTATATTGGAGCCAAAAGCTACCTTAAGACAACATTGAGTCCCTAGCCCCTCATTTCACAGATGAGGAAGAAAGGAACCCAGACCAGCAGTTAAAAAGCACATAGCTAATGACAAAGCTTGTATTGAAACTAAGGGATCCATCTCTACTGTGACAGCTCCTTTTCATCAAACCATACTACTCCCTCTGGAGTCTCTAGTCTTTCTCTAGGAAATAAAAGAATATAATAGAGCTAAATCAATGGCCCATACTTGGAGACAGAAGGTGCAGAGAAAAAGTGCTAAGGGCATAGAGGAAAATGTAGATGGGGCCAGATAACGGCATTGGAATCTTGGACCAGCTTTTTCTTAACACTGACCTGAGGCATGTGGCTTTACCTCTGTGAGTCCCAGATTCTTTTTTTATGAAATGGGGACCAAAAATACCTGTATTCAAGGATTTGTTGGTATGATAAAACATGGACAACTCTGCTGAGAACATAGTTGTGAATAACAAACACATTCTCCCTCTGATCCTTATTTCTCACACTGTTCCATCTTTCTGCAAGTTATACTCTCCACTGATCAGTCTTTCTGTCCCCTGCATCTGTAGAGTTAAATTGTTGGAGTTTTCTCTCTCCTCTATGGTTGTTTTTTTATTTTCTCCTATGCTAATCTTCCCTTACACTATTGTCCTTTCTCTTTCACCACATGTAACCTTGTGTTCTCCTTCTCCTTTACATCTTCTACAAGCTTTTTTCAGAGCACTCACAATGAGTAGGGATTGCTTATAAAGAAAGATGATTCCAGTGGCATCCTTGTTCCTCCTACATTTCCTTCCTCTGTGGTTTAAGGACTCTTTCAACTGTGCTCCATAAGGCTTTCAGTAACTAATAACCATTAACCAGGCATTTGGAAAACTTCTTATGACATATTCTCAACCTTATTAATAAATGCCCCTTCAGTGTAAATATTAAACATTACAGTTTTTGTTAAATTCTTGCTTCATCTACTGCATTTTTTAGCTTTAGAACGTCTTCATTATTTACCTGTTACCTCAGCAAGATATGTGACACTTATCTGAGTTCTACTTTGACCCTCCACTACTGTTGAAATATCAAATTTGAAAAAACAAGTAGGAATAAAGAATATTCTTAAGATAACCAGAGAATCATTCACTTGAAAATTTCTCTATTATTTTGCAACTCTGAGAAGTCGCCAGCATCATTGCAAGATTTGGCTTGTGTACACCTGGAAAATGTGAGACGTGAATATTTCATGTTGACACTCTGGCTTCACTTCCCCAAGGGTGGGGGAAGCAGGCTAAACTGCATGTGTTCAGCCTAACTCTAAACTGTATCTCAGCATATACTAGAAGCGGTTTGCTGTGGCATCTTAGTCTTGCAATATTTACTCCCTATCTTTTCACCCAAAATGAGTTTATTTAACCATTTATGTATCGGAACAAGTACTGTTCAAGGTCAGCTTTAGCCCCAGGTAGAGAAGGCAGAAGCTCATGGGGTGTGATTTAAAGAAAGTCCAAAATCTCTTACAGAAAATACTTTTCCTAATAGCCTTACTGAAATTCCCACATTAGTCACTTCCTTGGAATGAAGTAGTGAAGAAAAAAAAATCTGATAAAATATACACACTGTCTAAAAGTTTCAGCACATAAAGCCCCTTTCACTTACAGATCAAATTAGATAAGCAGCCATTTAGAAGGATTAAATAGGGAAAAGACTGATAGAAATTGGGAGGAAAACAAGACATGGAGCTTGTCCAAGCTTGGAAAGGCAACACAATCTGAACAGCTGTAGGAATTGACAAAAAGAGAGACATCACTAGGGATACCTTCATGATATTAAAATGATTCTTTAGGATCAACCACAGTGCTATATGTGCATATATCCATCCATATATCCACCTATCCTTTCACCCATCCATTCATCATCTATTCATTCATTCATTCATTCATTCAACAAAATGTTTATTGAGTGGTTTTGTACAATGCACTGCAGTGATACACTAAGAACACAGAGATGAAGGGTGCTCAACTTTTAATTCTTTTTTTTTCTTTTTTTTCTCAATGTTTATTCCCAAAGAGCTTACAAAGGAATAAAAGCAAGCAAATCAAATTTACAAATCAGGGTCTTAGATGCTATAATAGAAATCAGTTCACGGTGCTATAATAACAAGAACTGACATTTATTGCTTTGAGATAAGACACTTTTCCTTAGATATATTTATTTAGTTAATCCTTTCAGCAGTGCCCTGAGGTAGGTACTATTAACAGGTCTATGTTACAGAGGAGGAAATGGTGATAGATCGTAAGTAACTTGCCCAAAATTCTGCAGATAGAAATAAACAGGATTAGAATGTAAGCCAATTTACTAGCTCCAAAACCCATTTTCCTGACTCAAGAACCTAAAGTAGTCACAGCCAACCTATCACCAGATTTTAATAGTCATCTATATTTGAATTTTCAGCTAGTCAGGAAAGAAATATAGCTCTTCACCTCAGGTGTCCAACCTCTGATGGGTAGCCTGATAGCAGGACTAATTTGCTATTATTCCACCAGTTACTTCCCTTGGTAAATGTATAGGATTATGATAGTCATAGCTTCATTCTCTAGAGCCTCCATGTAAACAACATGACTGGTTGAGAGCTTAAACATTAAGGACATTCATTGGTGAATTGTATCCTTAAGGATTAAAAAAGGTTATTGGGACACCTTGACTTATTATGATTTGGCCATTTTCATTGTTGAGTAGAGACAGGCATTGGGTAATTCTCAGGTTCACAAAGCACATAGGCTATTAAGGAGTACAGGAAGGCCAGTGAAGATTTGTGAGCAAGACAAATTTTGTCAAGGAATAGGGAGGAGACCTAGGAGACTGTAGCATCTAATTTGATACATTATAAGCCACAAACATGTCTGAATGACCAAGAGCCAGCCGCGACCACAAAATAACCAGGATAGGTCCAGAGTCAGCAGGGAAGAGCTAGGAAGAAGGCCAGGCCGATAATGAAAGGGGGCATTAAGGTACACATTAAACTCTCCAAAGAGGGAAAAATAAGCAGAATTTTCAAGGCATCCCTAACAAAAATTTGAAGTATTAACATTTTTGCTAAAATAGCAAAAATGGCAAATTTGCTGGTTTCACCAAGTACATTATATTGCCTTTTTTTTTCTTCTCTTGAAGTGGCGAGGTAGTAAGGCTTCACTGAGCAGTAGTGAGGGAGGATGTAAGAGACTTTTCAAAAGTGGTACATCAACCAATTACTTGGAGTTCAGAGGGAGCGGTTTATTTTTCTGGCATTGGAAAATCAGCATATTTGGAGTTGGCGTCCAATGCCTTAGCCGGGCTGCCTGAACAACTTGGGACTCCAGATGGGAGAGTAGCTGTCTTATTTCGTGGAGTAAAGCTGCCACTGAAACCCAGGGCTCTTGATTGAAATTTCAGACATCTGATTTTGTCAGAGTTCGGATACCTTCCTTTTGAAACGCCCTGCCTTAATAACCACTCTAACCCGTTGCCAATCTTTCCAGCAAACATGTCTCACAATGATTGGGAAAATTAATGAACAGGCACAAGCTAATATAATTAAACCCAAACACTCCTGATTTCAGCATTAAGAAAAAGCCACTGCCCCGATTTTCTCTTGACAACACAAAAAGTCTTGCCATCTTCGAACTGTTTAATTATTGAAATGAACTGTAACGGTACACCGGATAGGGGCAGAGGTCACTGAGCAGGACTGGAAGTCAGAAAGCCGGCAGGGCTGACAGAAGGGCCTGCCAACGCCTCAGGCTGCAGCTACAAACCCACACACTTTTTCTCAGGCGTCCAGCCTCTGATAGGTAGCCTGATAGCAGGACTAATTTGCTAGTATTCCAGAGGTCCAACGGTGCTTGCTTGTTTTAAGACAAGCCAAAATATGCTCTGGTGACCACCACGACATTGCAATTCCCATGCCCTACCACATTCCTCTTTTCAGATCCCAGGCATTTTTTCCCGTTCCTTTTTTTTTTTTTTTTTTTTTTTTTTTTTCTTACCGACGTGCAGTCCAGGATGTAGAAAAAAATAAATACAATTTACCGATTTGGGGGTGGTTTTTTTTTTAGAAACAAACCGCAAATTAAGTGAAAAAAAAAATCCTGTTCTCACTTTTTTTTTTTCTTTTTGGAGAGGGTGTATATGTTTATTTTATCAGGGACACTCTCTGGCAATGACAACAGAACTTAGTTCTATGAAAGTGATCTTTTTTTTTTCCTCAAAATGTTTAAATATTAAATATCAGCCCCCGGTTTTGCTTGACTTTTTTTCTCTGCCTCTCAAACCTAATAAAACCTATGGCAATTTCTGTCTTTAAATAGAGATGTTCAATTTTCTATGATTCTAGAATACCAACCTCTGGAATTGTTGTTTTTTTCCTAATATATCATTAATAGTATTTAGATTACTACTAGAGACAATGGTGGGGGAAAACCTGAAAAAAAAGTTGCTAGAAATTTTGATAATTGATAAATCAAAAGTATCATTTCTAAATCTATTTAGATTTAAATAAATTTTTAAAAATAGCATATCTCTTATTAAATAGATTTATCACATTAATAATTAAGAAAAGTGAAAAAAATATATTCAATAGTTGGATAAAAAGATAATTTCTAAACATTTTGAGTGCTCTAAACTACAAACATAATATTAGAAGTAAAAGGATTTTAGGTAGTACCAGGGATGACCTCAAGCAAATTTGTACAGTTGAAATGATTTGCCTTTCTCATTTCCAGTCTTCCCTTTCTGTACCATTTTCTTTGATTCCATCCTTCCTGCACTCCACACCTAGTACCAATGGGACCTTTTAGTATTATTTATCTCACTCAATGTTACTGCCTTCACAATGTCAAATCACCTTATTAACACTTACTCTAAGGCTAAGAAATGACAGAGGCTTAAAGGGAATTGGTAATCTTTTAATAATAGAACGTGGATATGTGGCACATTTTTAAAATCTGCAAAGATAATGGGAGGACTCGATGTTCCTTTATATGTGCATATCATTTTTAATCTAAACTGGAATATCTTTGCGAGTGAAAGAGGAGAAATTAATTATCTCAGTGAGACAAGAAGCCTAAGCCAGAACTATCCCAAATAAATTGGGATAATGCTTGATAGTAAAGAAACTCATATTTAGATATACATGAGATGGCAGTATCTTGTCATTTTTCCAGCCAGACTACCCTTTTCATCTTTCACATAACAGCTCCCATCTCTTCAGCCTTACCTGCTGGATCCACATTCCCAGGTTCCTAGGGTCTTATTTTAACCCTTGCCATCACCAGATATTTTCCAGCCTTTCCAGACTGATGTGCTGGGACCAGGTAAGAATTTAGTGTCTCTAGTCTAGTCTCCAAAACAGAGGGCTCTCTTCCATCCTCAGCTTCTCTGTCCTGGTCTAGCTACCAGAGAGCCAAGACGCCCCATAAGAAGAAAGCATTGTAAATTATGTATCGTTCCATGGGTGAAACAATATGGTCACATGAAAATGCAACAGAACTTTATCATAAGCTGACTTAGTAGTACAAGCATTTAGTATCACAGGAAGAAAATCCAACGCTCCACAATATTATAGCACATAGAACAAAAACCAGGTACAGACATGATCAATTTATTAATCATTCTACAGGTCTCCAGATACAAAATAATAATAAAGAAGATCCCTAGCAATCCTTTGGAGAAGTTTTGTGAAAAGGTGAAGAATGGCTAGCAATGGCTTCCAAACTTTAGTATGTATAAGAATCTCTGGGGCCCTTATTTAAAATGAACCTTGAGTTCTACCCATCAGCAAGCTTGATTAGATGCCCAAGAATCAGAATGCTTAGTAAGTACATCTGGCCGTTTGAATGTAAGAGGTTCATGCAACCAAAAACACAGGTAAAAGCTTCATCTTACTGAGTCATTCTTACTCAGTCATTCTCTTGCCAACACAGAGGATGTCATAGGCATATAAGCAACTTTTTTTCTTAACTGCCTAGAAGTCCTCATATGTTGGGAGGGGTGAACAGACTTACATACCTATTGGACATAAGGCTTCCTCATTCTTATAAAAGTGGTGTGGTGTATATGTCACAAAAATAGACTGATTTTGGCATAGACTTGAAATTAAGGACTAAGATCAGTCTCCCGAGAAATAATATTAAGTGCCGTCTAAACCCCATTCAAGAAGAATCTGTGATTCCCTTTATGATCCAGCCTTGGCAAAGAAAATGTGGTTAAACTGTGGCTTAGCCACTTCAGCGATGTAGCGGAACAAACACTGCAGGGAACATATGAATGAAATTACTGTTAGGAAAACATCTGAATTTTTCAAACCAGGTGAGTTTTCCTCTTTGGTTGTCTAATTTAACATTCCAAAATGGGAAGAAATTCAGCATCTGTAAACTGTACTTAATCCATTCTTTAAATAGCATTACAGCCTTTTTCATTTCTCTCCACACTGCTTTTTGTTGTTTTTGTCTCCGAGGCTTTAACACAAGGCTGGGACTTGCACTGGGAGGCCTGCGGATTACAGGAAATAATGACCTGTATATATTTAGTTGTTCAAAGGAAATTAGAGTAGCCTGATTTTTATTATTCCCCATTGCCCCACGTTCTCTGGTGTAATAACTTGCCCTGTTCTCTAATTTACTTTTACATCATCGGAAATGTATACCATTTAGCCCAGATTCTCCCATGACCAATCAGGACCTGCTGCTGAGCTAGGTTAACAAAACCTTGCAGGGAATGGCAAGCGTTCCTAATGCAGGCCAGCCAAAGTCAACGAAGAGCTGCTCACTCCAGAAAGTATGTGAACTGGAGAAAGTCATTTACCAACTTCTTCCCTTAGGTAGCCAGTGACCACTGTATGCCCCTGCTATTAAACGTGACAGCTAACCTTTTCAGGACTGGTGTCATTTTAGATTAACCTTCTCCTGTAAAAATGTGCAGGCTGTTTCCTTCTGGTTGAGCTTTTCATTGTTAATCCATCAATGTATTTCCAGTGACGCTGCCTCCTCCTTCTATCTTTCCTTCTCTCTCATCCCAACTCTTACCACCCAGCTTGGATAGTCTCAATGTGTATATCCAGAATCTAAAATTCATCTGCTTGTATTTTTTTCTTTAAAGAAGAAATATAACTGTTTTGGACTTTGCTTTTTAAAAGAGTCATGATTAGGTCTTTTGATCATGGCTTTACTGGGACTTCCTGGTCCCATAGCACATATCACCTGTATTTGCTACAGTATTGAGGAGAGAGAGAAACATAGTGAGAAAAATATCCTGACAGCAGATAAACATCACAGTATTTCCAGAACATATACAACCTACCAGCATTTCTTCCATTACAACTTTATGTATGTTTAATGGACACTTTGAGAGGAGAGCAACATTTGAAAGACAGAACAAGCTGATTTTGGTTAGATTCAGCATGTTTATTCCGGACCTTTTATGAAGTTTTGTGAATTCTCTCAGTCTCATTGCAGCAGTTTTAAGTTGTGTGCCCTTTAACTGGTTGGATTTGGCAAGATAAAAATGAAGAGTAGTAGTAAGTAGTTTTAATAATCATAACTCCTGAAATTCACTCCAACATGATTATATTTTAAGAGCTCAATAAATTTGGTCTTCATAAGCTTGTCTTCATCTCTTCCCAAACATTTCTTTTCAGTCTGGGCAGTTGCCTCATTTTTAAATAGGTTCTCTATTCCAAAACAAACTCAAGTCACTCAGATCCATTTTACTTTAATTTCCTTCAGTCTCATATATTTTAAGATTAATTATTGGTTTTGTTTTGTCCCCCACCCCCAGCCCCCACTAAAACAGCAGCAATCCACCTCATTTTCCTCCTGATATTTTTTTTGAAGGACTTTTTTTCTTATTAATATTTTCTCAAATTTGATACCTCTGAATGTTCCACACATCTTCCTAAATCTTTACTAAATCCTCCCAACTCTCCTACAATAGTAATCTCTGGTTCTAGTTCAAAAGACAATTTAAAACTGTTGCTACTTTATAGTAACTTTAATGACCCAGCCATGCTTTTATTATTAAAGCTTAGGCAGTTTCTCTTACCAAATTGCCCCCTTTGCCCTAAATTCTAATCCTGGATAACATGGTAACATGGCTGGACCTGTATTCAAAGGTTGCAGATATTCCTTTGGGATACTCTGGCTCACTAAACTTCCAAGGACCTATGAGCTTCAGGAAAAGTTTGAAATATGAATAGTTTATACCTCAATGTGTATTTAAATCAACTAATGTTTGTCCTTTCCAGAGAGCTGACCAGGTGGCGGACCATGGGCCTGGCGGTGGGGAAGCTGGATGGGGAATGATCTGGTAGAATGGAGAACAGAAATCCTGATTGTTTTCTCTGCCATGACAAGAACATTCTATTGCCAAAGTTCAGTTGGAAAATACATATTCCATTTGATACCATTCATTCTAAAACAATTTCATAGGGGATCATTAAAAAATATGGCAGGAGAAACAGATAATGTATTGAGTTATTTCTCTAAAGATAGAAATTTGGGTTTTACTCTGTTTTTCTCTCCTCCTTCTTCCCAAAGCTGCTAGCATTTTTGTTGCCTCAAGTGTTATTTTATATAACAGCTTTATTGAGCTGCAACTTATGCACTATTCATCATAACTCACCCCTTTTAAGTCTACCATTCAATGATTTTTAGTAGGATCACAGAGTTGTTCATCTATCCCAATAACCAATTTTAGAACATTTTCATCACCCCAAACACCTCTACACTAGGCAACCACTAACGTACTTTCTGTCTTTATAGACATACCTATGCTGGTATTCTATGATATGTGGCCTTTGTGAATAGCTTCTTTTACTTAGCTTAATGTTTTCAAACTTTATACATGTTGTAGCATGTATCAAATACATATTTCCCTTTTATGGTTGAATAATATTCTATTATATTGCTATACTACATTTTATGTATCCATTAATTAGTTAATGCATATATCTGAGTTCACACTTTCTGGCTATTATTATTAATGCTACTATAAACGTCATGTGCATGCTTTTTTTATTTTGTGAGGACATATATTTTTATTTTTCTTGGGTATATGCCTAGAAGTGGAATTGTTGGTTATATGGAAACTCTATGTTTAGCCTCTGAGAAATTGTCAACTGTTTTCCAAAGTGGCTGCACCATTTTACATTCCCACCAGTAGTATAGGAGGGTTTCAATTTTCCCACTTTCTTGCTCACATTTGTTATAATCTATCTTTCTTATTACCATTGTTGTAGTGGATGTGAAGTGGTACCTCATGTTTTGATATTTACTTCCTCCATGGCTAACGATGTGGAGCACCTTTTCACGAGCTTATTGGTCCTTTGTATGTCTTCTTTGAAGGGTCTTCTATTCACACTCTTTGTCAAATTTTAATTGGAATATTTGCATTTATATCATTAAGTTGTAAGAAGTATTTATATATTTCTAGATACAAGTTCCACTTCAGATATGTGATTTCTAAATATTTTCTTCCATTTTCTAGGCTGCCTTTCACTTTCTTGATTGCATCCTTTGAAGTTCAAAAGTTTTCAATTTTGATGAATCCCTAACCATCTACTTTTCTTTTGTCACTTGTGTTGTTAGTCTCACCTCTAAGAAAGCTTTGCCTAATTCAAGACAATGAAAATGTGTTTCTATATTTTTTCAAAGATTTCTAGATTTTAGTCCTTACATTTACATCTCTGACCTATTTTTAGTTAATTTTTGTATGTGATGTGAGGCAGAGCTCAATTTCTTTCTCTTGCATGTGGATCTTCAGTGGTCACAGAACAATTTGTTGAAAGACTACGGTTTCCTTTTTGAATTGTCTTAGCATCCTCATTGAAAATCAATTAATTATAAACATAAAGGTTTATATCTAGAATTTCCATTGTATTCCATTTATCTAGATGATAGAGTTTGGATGTTTGTCCCCTCCAAATCTCATATTGAAATGTAATCCCCAGTATTGGAGGCAGGACCAGGTGAGAGGTATTTGGGTCACGGGAGTGGGTCCCTCGTGAATGATTTGTTTCCATCCTCCTTGTAACAGGTGAGTTCTCTTTCTGAGTTAATGCAAAAGCTGGTTGTTTAAAAGAGTGTGGCACCTCCTCCCTCTCTCTGTCTTGCTCCCTCTCTCACCATGTGATGCGCCTGTTCCCACTTCACCTTCCGTCATAATTAAAATCTCTCTGAGGCCCCACCAGAAGCCAAGCGGTTGCCAGCGCCATGCTTGTACAGTCTGCAGACTGTGAGCCAATTAAACATCTTTTCTCTATAAATTACCAACTCTCAGGTATTTCTTCATAGGAAAGAAAATGGACTAACACATTAGGAATCTGTTTCTATGTGAGTACCAAAATGTCTTGATTCCTATAGCACTGTAGTTAAGTTATTAAATTGAGAAATGTAAATCTCTCAATTTGTTTCTTTTCAAGATTATTTTGATTGCTCTTGGTTCTTTGGATTTTCATATGAATTTTAGGACCAGCTTGTGAAATTCTGCAGAAAGCCAAGTAAGATATTAAGGGTTGTACTGAATCTGTAGATATTTTGGGAGCATTGCCACCTTAACAATATTAAATCTTCTTATCCATGAATATCAGATGGATTTCCAATTATTTAAATTGCCTTTAGGTGTTTTCAACAATATTTTGTAATTTTAAGGTGTATATTGTATACTTCTTTTGTTCAATTTATTCCTAAGCATTTTGTTCTTTTTTATGACATTTTAAAAATTTTTCATTTTCAGGTTATTCATTGCTAGTGTATAAAAATATAATTGACTTTTGTATAATGTTTTGTGTCTCGCACCCTTGCTGAACTCATTTATTTTCTTTAAGGTTTTACTAGATTCTTTGGGATGTTCTGTGTACAAAACCTTGGCTTCTACAAATACAAACAGTTTAATTTTATTTTTCCCATCAGAGTATCCTTTATTCCTTTTTCTTGTCTAATAACTCTTGCTACAACCACCAATAAAATATTGAATATAAGTGGCAAGAGTGATGGCCTTGTCTTCTTCCTCATCTTAGGGATAAAGATTTCAGTCTTTCACCATTAAATAGGAGGTTAGCTGTGAGTTTTTTATAGATGTCCTTTAACAGGTTGATAAAGTTCCCTTTAATCCACAATTTATTAAATGTTTTTGCCATGAAAGGGTGTTGGATTTTGTCAAATGCTTTTTCTGCATTTATTGAGATGATCATGTAGTTTGTGTCTGTTATGAACATGGTGTATTCCATTAATTTTCAGATGCTAAACCAATCTGGTATTCCTGGGATAAATCCCTCTTGGTTCTGGTGTCTGATCCTTTGTATATGTTGGTAGATATGGTTAGCTAGCATTATATTGAAGATTTTTTTATCTATATTTATGAGATATTGTTCTCTAGCTTTCTTGACTTGTAATGTCTGTGTCTAGTTTTGGTATCAGAGTAATAGTATGCCTCTTAAAATTAGGTGGAAAATGTTCTCTCCTATTCTAATTTTTGGAAGAGTGCATAAAGAGTTGGTACTGATTCTTCTTTATATGTTAGGTAGAATTCATCAGTGATGCCATCTGGGGTAGGGATTATATTTGTGGGAAGTCTTTAAATTCCTAACTCAATCTCTTTACTTGATACATGTTGTCCCAAACTGTATTTTTGTAGTTCTAAAAGTGGATGCATTTTCCTCTTATTTGAAAAAGCCAAAACTCATTGGAATATTATCTATGGTGTCTTGGTGATGCGTGGGAGAAAGAGGAGAATATCTCCAACTGCATCAACAAGAAAGGAGAAAGAGAAACTTTTCTGGACTGAAGAGATATTAGGTGTATCAGTCACTGGCATAGTTCTGTGGAAGGGACAAAATGTTATAGAAGGGATGTGATGCAAAAAAGGTCAGTGGATATAATGTTTGGATTCCCATGATCTTCAACCTTTCCCTGCTAGTAGGGACCCTGGGAACTACAGAGAAACCAGGCCTGAACATGTCTATGTAGGCTGATAGAAATAGAGCCTCAGCAGTATGTGATGTGGATTTATGACTAATGACTACAGAAGTTCCCCAACAGTCTTAGGTCTTGCTCTACCTACGACCCATGACTTTACCACAGCTCTGTCAAGAGTAGCACTAACATCTGAAAGTCTCTTTCCATCTTGGTAGAATGGAGTCCCAGTTGGGTATGAATTGATTTCAATAAAAAAAAGATACTGAGTAATTCTTAAATCTTCATTTGTTAATTATAATTTGTATCTGTTTCATTGAAAAGTCAATAACATGCTACATCCTTTATAGTTCTCCATGGTAGACCAGGGAGGCCTGACCACTGCTTCAGAAAAGCTGAGTATTCCAGAACTTATCCTAGGCTTTCAATCCTTTCCAATGTAACATAGAGATTAAGCTTCCTGATTCTGAAAATCAGAGCGCCTGGGATTAATGCCTGATTCAGATAGTTATTTGAGCATGAGCAATTTATTTAGCCTATCTGTGCCTCAGTTGCTTAATTTTTTAAAGTAGGGTCAACGTATAATACCTAATGTCATGCCTACCATAAATATTTATATGAGAATTAAGTGCTATTTATCTTTAGCCACTATTATAATTGATATTATTTCCAGAAATAACTAGCCAAGAAACCAAATTCTGTCATGTATGATTCTTACTAAAATTACCAAATATCTTCCTTATCTGCTATTTCTATCTCTGATAATTGCATCTTCCTATCACCAATTATCAACACATCAGTCATCATCTATTTTTTCCCTTTCACTTTTTTCAACATCTAGAGATTCTCCTTTTATATTATCTTTCGTAATCCTTCCTTTTTCCTCAGTCCCTCACAGCTTTTACTCATACTACTGAGAAACGCTTTCTGCCTCCAATATTGCCTTTTCCCAGTGAACACTTACTGAGTGCTTACACCTGCCAGGCTCAGATCTGGTCTTTGAAACCCATTCTCTACACTCCATGGCAAAGCACTGCTTGATATGTATTGCCAGCCCCATTTTGGTGACTTCTCTTGGTTCACTAAACTAGCACATGGCAATTCTAGCACACAGATTTAGTCTTCTGAGTCTGAAGTCCATGCTGTCCCTTACCTTTCAAGCTTCTGCCAAAATAACCCTGTTGTAATGCAGCTTAGACTATAACACACTCTATTCATGAGTCCTTATTGCTTACAAAGTCTAAACTCTCAGCCTTAGAATTCAAAGCCTACAATCATCTTGTCTCCAATCTACATTTCTAGCCTTTCTACTCACTGATCGTTCTCACACCCACTACATTGCAATCAAAACTTATTCCTTTCTGTTTGCAAGCATGTCGTGGACTTCCCTGCAAGGATGCCTTTCCCCCTGCTGGTCCCTTGTACTAAAGAGTCCTTCTGCCCAATGCCACCACCTCCATAGGTCGCTAAATCCCAGTGGACGTGAAATCCCCTCCTCCCTGCTCCCATTGTAGTTTTTATATAACCAGCTAACAACTTCCATCATTCTACTTAATATAGAAAAAATACCAGAGAGAGGAGAAATTAAAAGGATATCAGGGAAAAGAGTTAGAGAGACAAGCTGAGAACTAACTGGGAAGACAAACTTCTCTGATTTCACCTATGTAGAAAAGCAAAGGAAAAAACAAGAGCAGAGAGGAAGACCATGGTAATGGAGAGTAAAAATATATTTCACTAAAAAAGGAATGAAATTGTTTCATTTTCTCATTCATTAGAACATATAAATTATTAGGTGAAGTGAAGGATATCACCAGATAAGAATTTTGGCAGGACAAGGAATTTGGCTTCCCTATGAAATTACTGGCTTGGTGTGTTTTATACATTATCTTTGGATGTTAATTCAGTTTTATTCAGATTTTTTTGTTAGAGTGCCTATCCAGAATTGAAGATATTCCTGGGACTTAGGAGGGTGGGAAGAGGCCAGGAGTAGCCATATTCCATGAAATTAATTACTTGGACAGAATCATGTCAGAGTGCACTGAGATGGATATTATGAAGTCATATGTGAAACACATTTTATTTTCCATGTTAGCCTAAAAGTACCAGAGCATGAAGGATCTGGTATCTTATTCACAGTGCCCTGCTTAGTGCCATTCATACAGTAATACAAAGTTCAGGATTCTTTGGTGAGGCCTTGCACTCATTTTTAATAAAAAGGATTCAAGGAGTGGTAGTACATCTATTCACTATTACTGAGTTAGGCAGGTGGAGGGAGGAGTGTTGAATGTCTCCCCAGAGAATCACAGAGAAAGGAGAGGTACAGTGTGCCTTGAGCCAGACTTAAGTGTGGCATCATTTGGCCATGGGCTACAGTGTGTTCAGCTTAAAGCAGGATTTCTGCATTTGGAGAAATTCTTCTCTTTCCCCTTCCTCACCAAGACACCAAAGATAATATTTCAATGAGTTTTGACTTTTTCAAATAAGAGGAAAATGCATCCACTTTTAGAACTACAAAAATACAGTTTGGGGCAACATATAACAAGTAAAGAGATTGAGTTAGGAATTTAAAGACTTCTCACAAATATAATCCCCACCCCAGATGGCATCACTGATGAATTCTACCTAACATATAAAGAAGAATCAGTACCAACTTTTATGCACTCTTCTAAAAATTAAAATAGGAGAAAATACTTACCAACTACTTCCCAACTCACTGTAAGAGGCTGGTATTACCCTGATACCAAAATCAGACAAAGACACAGGCAAGTGAAGAAAGATACAGAACAACAGCCCTTATAAATACAAGTGAAAAAACTCAACATAATCTAGCTAACCATATTTACCTTCATTTTGGGCCAGTTAATTCATTGTGCAGGCGAGTTCTGTGCCTTGTATAATGTTTAGCAGCATCATTGCCCTCTACTCACTGGATGCCAGCAGCATTCTTCTAGTTGTGACAACCAAAAATGTTTCCAGACATTGCCAAATGTCCCCAGTGGGGAAAAATTCCAGTAGTTTAAGTCAATGAGCCAAGAGGAAGCCTCTGGGAAGATGTTAACCCTAGAAGTCATAAAAAGCATCCTGATGATGTGTCACTTTGAAAGAGCCACCCAAAGAGGGAGAATCTGGGTATCAAGGAACCTGGTACAATTCCTTCAGTCAACTAGCTTACAGCTACTGAAACCACAGCAAGTTCGTTTATGTAGGAATTAGGAATTGATAATGGTAGAAGGCATGACTGAGGTTAATAGCTAGGAAATAGGAGTGTACCCATGTAATACAGCAACACATATCCATGACACTGGCATAATACCAGGATCCAGGGCACAGTGGAACTTGCTAAGATATTGTCAGAATGTAGCATCAGGGAGGCGAGGGGAAATAAGGAGAAATCCAAGCAAGTAATACTCAGATGTCAAGCCAGAACAATATATCTCTCTGCATTACAAAAGGACAGGTGTATAGAAAAGAGATATGGAGAGGTACCACACTTGGCCAGAGCAAAGCCTGGTCCTCATTACTCTATAAAAACAGGGGCCTGAATGATGACTGAGAAAAAGCCAAGTTCTAGAAACTATGGCGCCTAGAGCAAAACTGGACCTGAGATTCTGTGACTAGAGGCACCACAGAGCATGAGGAGTGTGCTAAATCCTGAGCTGACCCCTGGAGCTCAGAGGTGAGCAGGAGACGTCATGTCATGGGTGAGATAAGCAGCACTGGTGATTCAGAATGGGTGGGCTCACCCTCAGTGCTGCAATGGCACACCCCAAGCAGTCCACTTAACCTAGTTGAGTCAGTCAGAAGGTGCTAACACATTCCTGGTCATCCTGAAGATTCATGCATTTGAAGATTTTGCAATGACCTCCTTAAAACACACAAAGCATAATCTTATGCAGGAAAAAAAGGGCAACACACCTTAAACACAGCATGATCTTACTTTTGTATTAAATGAGTAAAAGATATAATTACAGCTAAGTACTTATAAATATCAACTCCTAGGAAACATAGGGAAAGGAAAGAGTTAAGTTACTCTTTAAGATGTGGGGATCTTAAAGTTAAGAAGAGATTTCCTTATACTTTATCTTTTATGTTTTGAGTAATGAGTACTTTAGTAATCATTTCTAGGTATCTTACAAAAATGAACTTCCTG
The DNA here is from genome assembly GCA_963573385.1 of Cacajao melanocephalus. Taxonomy (NCBI): domain Eukaryota; kingdom Metazoa; phylum Chordata; class Mammalia; order Primates; family Pitheciidae; genus Cacajao; species Cacajao melanocephalus. The sequence continues at coordinate 107,094 of CAUYLG010042193.1, read as the reverse complement.
TCTCAATCCATGAATGGTCTGGGAATTAGGAACAACTGATTCTCTGAGTAGGACAAATATTATACCTTATGAAAAAATCTTGAGGAAGACACAGACTAAAGAAAGTGTGGGAAATGTGGAAAATGTGGTTTGCTCAATGGAAATGAATACACTCCTACATAAACTTAACAGGAATTCAGCATGTGTCATCAGAGTACTTTCTTCCTAACAGACAACTATTTTGCAGTTTTGTAAAAGGAAGCAACTTGTTCTGTTTCTCCTCCCACCCCACCACCAACTGCTCTCTGGGAAAAAAAAAAAAAAAAAGAAGAAGAAGAAGAAAGAAAGAGAAAGAAAAATCCTAAACCATTTGGCCACATGAAACTATATATTGGACTGTGGAGTACAGAGTTTGTTTGGGATGATGGATGGTTTGACAATGCAGCACAATCAGACAAGACCAGCCATCAATCACTTTAAATCAATGATAAACCTTGGGTGTGTTTTGTGCCACTTTCATTCATTCTGGTGCCCAGAGAGTTGCAAAGAGCAACCTCATGACCTCACATGAGCAAAGAAAATGGCTTTTAAAGTTGTTTCCAGGCTCTGTTCATCACTCATTCTTGTGTGAGATGCCAGGAAATAACTTTCATGTTTTTTTTTCCCTCAACCTATCTTTCTCACCTCAAACAAAGTTTAGATGGAGGATATGCACATAGACCAAAAGGGAAACACAACTGATCTGAGTGGGCAAGGCTTTCGGTTAGTTGAATGAAATTGAATTCCCAAGTTCTTTTAAATTTATCGTAATTATCAATCTGCTCAGAATTCCCTCCTATATTTCTGGAAGGAAGTTTTGTTTAGGCATGAGTTCTTCTTAGGTCACTCCAGAACATTTGGAGCAGGGTACTCTGGTCATCAGTGCACACAGGACATTGCTGTTACTATTCCTCAGATGGGACCATTAGGAGTCGTCTTTGCTCAGATGGATATTGTTCACTGTGACCTTTATGGCCATAATTATTAATGTTAAGTATCGAACTTTAGACTCCCTGGACCACCTCATGAGTGATAGTGCCTTCTCTTAGGGTCAAGAATATCTCCCACTGGAAAGACTGAGGGTCCCTTTTAGCCTCAGGAAAACCAACAACACTTTAAGAACACCTTTCTTCTCTAAACACCCTTACAATACAGCCTCCTCAACTCAAAGCACTAGCTCAGCTTTGACACCTTAATTAATCCCCCTCGTGTTCCTGAAACACAAAAATATTTTATTTGTCCTCACTGATGCCCCTTTCCTGGGCCCAGAGGAGAGAGGAGAAGTAATAGCAACTTAGCCCTTCAGAAACACAGAGGTTAACCACACCAATATAGAACAAGGCCAGGGAAAGGATAGACAAAGCTAGTTTTTGTCTCCTCTTGTTACATCTGTTAATCGAAACGTTTGCTGAAATTAGTTACATTTTATTTCTTCCCATGGCATATCAACCCACCAAAAGATTCTTTAGATTTTCCATCTACCAGGAAAAAACTTTATTATCTGTCTGGTGATACTATCTTATGAATGCATATTCTCCAATCAAATTGTATCATGATGTTGATACAATTCTGTTTAATGATAGAAAGAATTTTGCAATTTTTTAGAGTGCTGAGATTTTGTTATGATACACGCAACACTCAATAAAAAGTTCAGTGGGATTGGATGCTAAAGAAGTAATTAACCACTCGTGATCTAAACACTTCAGGTTACAAAGCAACCTAGAAAAAGAAAACTCACTGACCTGAAAGTCAAATCCCTGGTTAGACTCCAGATTGCTTACTAGATAAAGGAATATTGGCAAGGCATCACGCCTCCCCTTTGAGCCTCAGATTCCCAGCATTTTCATAAAATGATTTGTGCTTTGGGGATTCCTTGGATTAAAAGCTATTTCTCTTGCAACTATGTCAAATTCCCATTATCTATTTTAAAATAATTTTGTCTTCAGTGACAGTTATACAATAATAACAATGTATTCATCATTTTTGTTGCTATTGTTATAAGAACCAAGGCAAATATTAATTTTCCCAATTAACTTTTATAGGTATATTGGATGGTTAATGCCGAGTGTCAACTTGATTGGATTGAAGGATGCAAAGTATTGCTCCTGCATGTGTCTGTGAGGGTGTTGCCAAAGGAGATTAACATTTGAGTCAGTGGACTGGGATCGTGTGAGTTAATAGCCCCTAATAAACTCATATATATACATATATATGATAAACTCATATATATATGATAAACATATATATATGATAAACATATATATATGATAAACATATATATATATGATAAACATATATATATATGAGTTTATTAGGGGGTATTAACTCACACAATATGTATATATAGAAACACAGAATTATGGCTCCTTAATCAATTTCCAGACTTGAGCCAGTTTACAGACCCAGAACCCCTTGAATGAAGGGGAGGCTGGGTCCCTTGAGGGAGGACCCCACTACACTACTGGCAACTTATGCTGTTAATTTTTCTCCCACCCTTCTCCAAGGAGACCTCCAGCCTTTTACCAGAGTAACTGTGCATTGGGGAAAGGGAAATTATTAGACATTTCTGGGACTATTCAACACTAGCTCTGAGCTGACATTGTTTCCAGGGGACCCAAAAAGTCATTGTGGTCCTCCAATTAAAGTAGGGACTTATGGAGGTCAGAAAATTGATGGAGTTTAAGCTCAGGTCCAACTTACAGTGTGTCCAATGGGTCCCTAGACTCATCCTGTGTTCATTTCCCCAGTGCCAGAATGCATAATTGGCATAGACATATTTAACTGCTGGCAGAATCCCCACATTGGTTCCCTGACTGGTAGGGTGAGGGCTACTATGATGAGAAAGGCCAAATGGAAGCTATTAGAGCTGTCTCTACCTTGAAAAATATAAAGTAAAAATAGTAGAGTAAAAAATAAAAAAAAATAGTAAATCAAAAACAATATCACATCTCTGGAGGGACTGCAGAGATTAGTGCCACCATCAAGGACTTGAAAGATGCAGAGGTGGTGATTCCCACCACATCCCCATTCAACTCTCCAATTTGGCCTGTGAAGAAGACAGATGGATCTTGGAGAATGATAGTGGATTACCGTAAGCTTAACCAAGTGGTGACTCCAATTCCAGCTGCTATACTAGATGTGGTTTCATTGTTTGAGCAAATTAACACATTTCCTCGTGCCTGGTATGTAGCCATTGAATTGGCAAATGCCTTTTCCTCCATTCCTGTCCATAATGCCCACCAGAAGCAATTTGCCTTCAGCTGGTAAGGACAGAAATATACCTTTACTGTCCTACCTCAGAGGTATATCAATTCTCTGGCTTTGTGTTATAATCTTATTTGGAGAGAACTTGATTGGTTTTCACTTCCACAAGACATCACATTGCTCTATTGCATTGATGACATTATGCTGATTGGATCCAGTGATCAAGAAGTAGCAAACACACTGAACTTATTGGTGAGACATTTGCATGCCAGAAGATAGGAAATAAATCCCACTAACATTTAGGGACTTTCTTCTTCAGTAAAATTTCAAGGGGTCCGGTGGTGTGGAGCCTGTTGAGATATTCCTTCTAAGGTAAAGGATAAATTGATGCATTTGGCCCCTCCTACAACCAAGAAAGAGGCACAATGCCTAATGGGCCTATTTGGATTTTGGAGGCAACACATTCCTCATTTGGGTGTCTTACTCCAGTCCATTTATCAAGTGAACCAAAAGCCTGCCAGTTTCTAGCGGAGTCCAGAACAGGAGAAGACTCCGCAACAGGTCCATGTTGCTGTGCAAGCTGCTCTGCCACTTGGGCCATATGACCCAGCAGATCCAATGCTGCTTGAGGTGGCGGCAGCAGATAGGGACGCGGTTTGGAGCCATTGGCAGGCCCACATAGATGCATCACAGCAGAGGCCTCTAGGATTTTGGAGCAAGCCCCTGCCATTTTCTGCAGATAAGTACTCTCCTTTTGAAAAGCAGCTCTTCGCCTGTTACAGGGCTTTGGAGAGAACTGAACGTTTGACTATGGGTCATCAGCTCACGATGTGACCTGAACTATCTATCATGAACTTGGTGCTTTCTGACCCATCTAGCTATAAAGTGGGTCATGCACAGCAGTATTCCATCTAAAATGGAAGTAGCATATATGTGATTGGGCTCAAGCAGGTCCTGAAGGCACAAGTAACTTACATGAGGAAGTGGCTCACTGATCTCCACTCCTGCCACCCTGCCTTCTCTCCACCAGCCTGCACTGATGGCCTCATGGGGTGTTTCCTATGATCAGGTGACAGAGGAAGAGAAGACTGGGGCCTGGTTCACAGATGGTTCTGCACTATATGCAGGCACCACCCAAAAGTGGACAGCTGCAGCAATACAGCCCCTTTCTAGGACATCTCTGAAGGACAGCGGCGAAGGGAAATCTTCCCAGTGGGCAGAACTGTGAGCAGTCCACCTGGTTGTGCACTGTTCGTGAAAGGAGAAATGGCCAGATGTGTGATTATATACTGATTAATGGGCTGTAGCCAATGGTTTGCCTGGATGGTCAGGGACTTGGAAGAAGCATGATTGGAAAATTGGTGACAAAGAAATTTGAAGAAAAGGTCCATGGATGGACCTCTCTGAGTGTTCAAAAACTGAAGATATTTGTATTCCATGTGAGTGTTTGCCAGTGGGTGACCTCAGCAAAGGAGGATTTTAATAATCAAGTGGATTTATGACCCATTCTGTGGACACCACTCAGCGTCTTTCCCAAGCCACCCCGTCATTGCCCAATGGGCCCACGAACAAAGTGGCCATGGTGACAGGGATGGAGGTTATGCATGGGCTTAGCAACATGGACATCAACTCACCAAGGGTGATCTGGCTATGGCTACTGCTGAGTGCCCAATTTGCCAGCAGCCGAGACCAACACTGAGTCCTCAATATGGCACCATTCCTCAGGGTGGTCAGCCAGCTACCTGGGGTAGATTGTTCTTATTATCGGACATCTTCCACCATGGAAAGGGCAGAGGTTTGTCCTCAGTGAAATAGACACTTACCCCAAATATAATATAGGTTTGCCTATCCTAAATGCAATGCTTCTGCCAAAATTACCAACCATGAACTCATGGAATCCCTTATCCTCCATCATGGTATTCCACACAGCATTGCCTCTGACTGAGGCACTCACTTTATAGCTAAAAAAGTGCAGCAGTGGGCTCATGCTCATGGAATTCACTAGTCTTACCATGTTCCCCATCATTCTGAAGCAGCTGAATTGACAGAACGGTGGAATGGTCTTTTGAAGTCACAATTACAAAGCCAACTAGGTGCCAATACTTTCCAGGGTAGAGCAAAGTTCTCCAGAAGGCCATGTATGCTCTGAATTAGCATCCAATATATGGTACTGGTTCTCCCATAGCCAAGATTCACAGGTTCAGGAAGCAAATGGTGGCCTAGCAGACATTACATTCTGCTGGCCTAGAGGTCTTAGTTCCAGAGGGAGGAACACTGACACCAGGAGACACAATAATGATTCCATTAAACTGGAAGTTACAATTGTCACCTGAACACTTTGGGCTCCTCCTACCTTTAAGTCAACAAGCTAAGAAGGGAGTTACAATGTTGGCTGTGGTGACTGACCTGAACTGTCAAGATGAAACCAGTCTTGCTACTCCACAACAGAGGAAAGGAAGAATATGCATGGAATACAGGAGATCCCTTGGGCGTCTCTTAGTACTGCCATGCCCTGTGATTAAGGTCAATGGGAAACTACAACAGCCTAATCCAGGCAGGACTACAAATGGCCCAGACCTTTCAGGAATGAAGGTTTGGTTTACTCCACCAGGAAAAACAACATAACCTGCTGAAGTGCTTGCTGAAGGCAAAGGGAATACAGAATGGGTAATAGAAGAATGTAGTCATTAATAACAGTTAGTACCACATGACCAGTTGCAGAAACGAGCACTGTAATTGCCATAAGTATTTTCTCTTTTCTTAAAAACATGTTTGTACATGTATACACTTGTATTAAGAATATATATTCATTTTATTTCCTTTCTCCTTTATGATATGACATAAGATTTATTGACTTCATATCAGCATTTAAGTATTGTTAAATTCATGTAATAGCATTTGGGTTGGGAATTGGTGTATTTCAAGTTGTAAGAAGGATAGTTGTATTATGTTAGGCATAATTATGACCTCATTATGGTCTTTATTTGAAGATTATGTATGATCTCAGGAGATGTGTATGGGTTCAACTTTATGGGTGAACTTGTGATGGTTAATACTGAGTGTCAACCTGATTGGATTCAAGGATACAAAGTATTGCTCCTGGGTGTGTCTGTGAGGGTTTTGCCAAAGGAGATTAACATTTGAGTCAGTGAGCTGGGAAAGTCATACCCATCCTTAATCTGGATGGGCACCATCTAATCAGCTGCCAGCACGGCCAGAATATAAAGCAGGAAGAAAACTGTGAAAAGACTAGACTGGCTTAGCCTCCTAGCCTACAACTTTCTCTTGTGCTAGATGCTTCCTGCCCTCAAGCACCAGACTCCAAATTCTTCATCTCTGGGACTCAGACTGGCTTCTTTGCTCCTCAGCTTGCAGTCAGTCTATTACGGGACCTTGTGATCATATGAATTAATATGCCTTAATAAACTCAACTTTATATATATATGTCTATCCCATTAGTTCTGTCTCTCTAGAGAGCCCTGACTAATACAGTATAGGTATATATTCATATGCATGTGTGTATATACACAAGTATATATTTGTGTGTGTGTGTGTGTGTGTATAGGTATAGGTATATACATATATGCATGTGTTTAAAAATTATAGATCTAAATATGTAGGTCAACATATTTCAAAAAGGTTAACATATGTCATTGGTATAGATAAGATAAGGCCCATCATCAATCTTTTTTTAATTGCCTTATAGACTGAAGCAGGAAGAACCGTTCTGTCATTGAGCAAGTTACAGTCAATCTAGATAGAAGGAATTCTGATCACTTCTATAGTGAGGCAACAGTGTCCCTTGCTTAAAGAGAAGAAAATGCAGCCTAAAACTGTTCAACCCTAGAATACATTTAGGAGAAAAGTATGTGTGTCAGTAGAGGAAGGCCTTATATGTGGCAGAGGAAATAAAAAGCATAGATTCCTCAGTCTCAGTCCTTAGAATGGAAACACAGAACTTCCCATGTGCGGGATCTTCTTTAGTTGAATCTAGTGGCAGACAAGAACATTGTTCTGAAAGTGAGAAAATCAAGCAGTTTCACTCCTCCAGGGCAGGCCATCCAAGAATACCAAAGTAGAGCTATATTTTTATTTTTCCTGTTACAGCACAGATCTGTTGTTTGGCTACCAAATTACAGGTTGTGCTTGGTTCTCACATACTTTGCTTTTCATGTACTGAACAGGAAGAGTAATAACAGGCTGCTCCTTTTACTTGTGGGATTTAGGTATTCTTCACCATGGAATGGGTCATTTTTCTAAGAAAACCTGCCAGTGTAAAGACTGGAGGTGTATGCTATTCATGTGGGGGTGGGAAAGCCATGAAAATGAGAGGTTTTTGGCTAGAGAGAGTGGGTTATAGTTACTTGTTCCCAGATTGAAATGACATGTTTATGAGTCATTCCCTTATTATCTAATCCTAACAGCATCATCCAAAGATCACTATCATTTAAATTACTACTTCAGAGATGGGTCTCTGGGAAATTTTACCAAAGAAAAAAATTATATACATCCATTTGGTTATGGAGAAGCACTCTGCACACACTTATTCATTTTTTTAAAAAATGCTCTATTGATAATCTATGAAAGATGATTAAATGATGTATAACAAATAATGTCCAAATATATAATGTCTGATATCCCCGACATGAGACTAGTTATGTATAACATATATTGAAGGAAACTACTGCACACATATATTGCAATTAGTATTTGAATCAATCAACATTTGTGCAAATACTGTTCCCTTTATTATCTAATATGCGTCTCAGCTCAGGGATCAGTGAGAAATGAGAAATGACCTGATAGGATAAGATTTTGGAGAAATCTTGAATTCAGAAAACCGGCTGAAAACTGAGAGGATTGTAGGAACATTTTAGTGAGAGATCCCTTATCAGTCTGACCTAACCCAAAGCAATATTAGGGAACCACACAAGCCAACATGGGAAAGAACCTTGGAATTTTGACTCATCAGAGAATTTCTAAAGAACTCTTTTGGCAGTCATGGCCTATTTTAAGGACATCTGGGTTTTTTCAAATGAAATTAATTTATTCTTCTTTCCTAAAAAAAAAAAAAAAAAAAAAAGAAGAAGAACAAATAAGCATTTCCTTACCCTTGAGTCATTTATCTTGTCCAGAGATTAAAAAAAGAAAGCATTATCATTTCTATCACCCTTCATATTTGTGAAATAATAAGCTATTATTATATTTTATTGGGAGAGAAAATGGAAGAACAAAAAGTTCATGTAATTTGTACGGGAAGTAGGGAAATTTGGCAGTGCTGAGTATTCTCAGGCCCTAGTTCTACACTGCAAGTAGTAGAGGAAAACACTTAAGAGAAGTCCAGCTTTCCAGTGCTTAAAACAACAGGTCCCAGCCTCCATTGAGATGGCTGATTCATCCTAGTCTGCTTTCGCCACACCCTTTTTTTCCTCCTGAACAGGTTTTTTTTTCATTTTTGTCGATGCAGACAGGCTGAGAACTTTTCAAGTTTTAAGTTCTGCTTTCTCTTTGACTAACAATTCTGTCTTTTCACCATTTCTCTTTTCTTGCATTTTACAATAGGCAATCAAAAGAAGCAAAGCCTCACCTTCAACACTTTGTCTGAAAATACCTTCAGCTAAATAGCCACATTGTTCACAAGTTCTACCTAGTGCAAAATACTAGGACAAAAACACAATTCAGTCAACTTCTTTGCCCCTTATAACAAAGATCTCTTTTCCTCCGGTTTCCAACAGGATGTTCCTAATTTCCATCTGAGACTTTATCTGAGCGGCCATTACTTCCCATATTTCCATCAACATTCTGATTACAACCACTTAGGTATTCTCTGAGAAGACTGAGGCTTTCTCTACAGCTCCCCTGTCCTCTGAGTCCTCACTAGAACCACCTTTAACAGTCCACTCATAGCAATAAAGGCTTTTATTGTCATGTTCCTCCAAATTCTCCCAGCCTCTACCTACTACCCAGTTCCAAGGTCGCTTCCACAACGTATGTATTTGTTACCACAGCACACCCATTTGTAAATACCAGGGTTTTTTGTTTTGTTTTGTCTTGGTCTTAGTCTGTTTGGGCTGTTATTATAAAATACCATAAACTGTGTGGCTTATGAACAACAGAAATTTATTTCTTATAGTCCTGGAGGCTGAGAAGTCCAACATCAAGGCATTGGAAGAGAGAGTGTCTGGAAAGGGCCTGATCTCTAGCTTATAGAGGAAATCTTTTTACTGTGTTCTCCCATTATTGAAGGGGCCAATTAGCTCTCTGGGGTCTCTTGTATAAGGGCAGTAATCCAAATCATGAGGTTTCAGCCCTCATGATCTAATCATCCCCCAAACACCCTACCTCCTAATACCATTATCTTGGTAGATAGGAGTTCAACATATGAATTCGGGGATGGATACAAACACTCAGATGATAGCCCTAAGAGAGTGCTTATTTTATAATCCCCATATATAACTTTTTCCCATATTAGTATGTTTGCTCTCCTGACCTAAAATACCAAGCTCTTTCTTGGACCTATCACTTCCATTGACAAAATACTCTTGGACTATTGATTAAAAGTAAGAAGTGTAAGTTCATCTGGACAAAGAGAAAAACAACCCAAATTGCCTACCTTAGTAGGTACATAAATTACTCCACCTTGAACGTTTTGTGGTTAATAAGAGATCAGGATTTCCTTGTAAAGGTGAAGATCCAATGATAATAAAAATATAGTGATGGGTTAATAATCTTTATTAATAAAATATTAAAAGTAGAGACTTCATATTATAATCTGGATATAATGATTTGGGTCAACATAACTAAAATCTGAAAAAAAATCAATGCCAAGAGTGGGATGGTTATTTCCACTACCCTGAAAAATTATTGCACTTTTACTCATAAAGAAGACTATTATAACAGTGTATTTTTCATCAACCTTAAAGTTTCACTCATCACTTAAATGGCCAGAAAGAGAAATTAAAAGACAAAGAAAGGAAACCTTTACATCTGAGTCATGTTTAGAGTTTTGTTTGGCTATGATTTTGGATTACTATAATAAACCATTAAAATCCCAATATTCCCATCCTTTTCCTTGACTACTTGTCCACTTAATAAAGCCATTTTCCCCCTCCATTTTAAATATCTTCAGTGTACAGTCTTGCTTACAGTGAAAGTCTGTATTTCTTAGTTTATCATGAAAACCAGTGCAAGGTTGTATATTTACTGGAAACCATTCAAATATTCCTACCTGTTCTTACATTTTCTGAGTCTTTATTTTCACAGATAACTCTAGAAGTGACTGCTTCGAGCTCACTACAAAGCAAGCAGATCATGTTAAACATCAGGTGGACTTCAGTGATCTCCTATAAGAAGATGTCATTTCTTGATGCTCTGTGCTTTGCAATGAAGTGAATAAAGAATCTTCCTGACCCAGAGTTCCTCTACTTAATCAACAAGAGAGGATTTTGGAAGCAGAGGTTTCCTTAAGCAGCTAATGTCAAAGCTGCATCAGAAGCAGCAAACAGCAGCAAGAATCGCAGGTGTGGCCTCTAAATCAGTGTGTCTTTACTTTCTCAGGACAACCTCCAGAGAGGATTCTGACTCACCACACATCTGGTTTGTATTAATTGGTTGCTGAAAAGAACATATGAAGATGCTGCATTTATAATTACATATTTAACAAAATATCACAGGTTTGATGGAAGGCTTTCCCTGTGGTCATTTCTATGACTGGACTAAGTGTGAAGAATGTAGTCACGTTCAGAGCTTCCAGTGACTTCTCAACGCTTAACCATAATTTTCTCTGTGAGGGTAGTGAACTAATGTTCTCAACTGTGATAACTGGAGAAACAGTAAAGATAAAATTAAATTCACTCTCTGTGCCTAGACTATTGCACTAGCCTTAGAAATGATCCCTCAGCCTATAGCTTTGTCCTCCTCCATCTGTTCTCTCTTTAGTAGAGAACTCTTGTTAGATCCTAAGTAAGATCCTGGCATTCCCTCACTCAGCACCCTCCTTCCTCTCTCCTGCACCGTGAAACCCAAAATCCTTTTGAGGGTCTCTGGGGCCGTGTAAGATTCATTCCACCTTATCACTCTCACCTAATTTCCTGTGTATCTTCCTTGTCTCCTGATCATGCTACAGCAAGCTTGCTCTTCCATGAACACAGCAGGCACTCCCACCCCTGGGCTCTGCACATGCAGTTGTCTTTATCTGCACTGTTCCCCCACATATCCCTGAGCTCACTTCCTTCAAATCTGTGTTTAAATATCACCTTCTAAATGAATCCACCTCTGGCCTCCCTGTTGAAAATTGCATTCTTCTGCTCTCATCTGCATCTCTCCCTTCCCTGTGTCATTTTTTCCTCATAACAAGTATAGCCTTCTCATGTTCCACTTCATTTACATATTCATTTTATTTAGCTTCTCTTTTCTGCCACTAGATTCTAAGCTCCCTGTGGACAGGGGTTTTCATCTGTTTTGTTCACTGTTGTGATCAGTGCCTGCCATGTAGTAGGTGATCAGAAAATGTGCAACCTGAGAGTAGTCCATGAAAATTTGAGCATTATTAATCCGAGGTGTGTAATTCACCTAGCTGCTTCTTAGAGAGGTAACAAAGAACATTAACTGTTAATTGAGGAGCCAGTTAGCTCTGCAGAAATAGAATCTCCCTTCTACAGTCAAAAACAATACTCTGATGCTATCCCTTAACCTAAATCTTGTACACAGAAGTCACAGCAATAAGAAAATGTGGATGACACAGTATGATTCAGAATAAGAGCTAGAGAAGAAAACCCCCTATAGCATATACCTCCCAACAGGGTGTATCAGTAAAAACACTTTTATATTCAGCATATTTATTTGGCTGTTGTAGTGCATTTGTCCAGAAAATTATGCTAGTTGTAAGGAAATGGAGATATAAAGTATACTTTAATTCCAAATAGGACCATGAATGTTTGTTTATGTTTTGTTAAATGTGTTAGCAGTGATCCTCTTGCCAAAAACAAGATGTTTTATTTTACTAATATTATTAGTAAATATGTATTTTTCTGGTTTTGAAAACATGTATTTTCTTGTACATGATTTTAGAAGCCCAAAAGAAATACAGTTCTGTCCAACTAGGTAGGTTGGAGAATTTTCTGCAAAAAAATATGTAACCATAGTACCCCTGTCATTAGCAATCAAGTAATCTTGATTTTAAGAAAAAAGCAATTAGCCTTTAAGAAAAGCATAAAGCTAATTAAAAATGACAACTTAGTCATCTAAGCAAACAGCAGCTCAGAATCAGTCCCTACCACCTACTATAAACTAATATGCTATAAACTATGGTTTAAAATGATCTCTTTTCAATTACTTTTTTAAAAAGTCCTTGCAGCTGCAGAGTCCTAGCATGCTCTTTCCTGCCATGCTCCGTTGACATTCTCTGAAGTTGGCTAAATTTTTAAGTACATAAGGCTGCATCCATGAAAACCTTTATTTAGAAACTCATTAGTGCCTAAGTTAATGAATCTTCAGTTATCCATGTTTTGAAACCTCAGAGATTCAAAAACCCCAAAAACAAAACAAAAGCATTTATAGGAAGAACGTAAGATTAGGCTGTCAGTGATTATTTTGTCCTATGAGGCATTAATTTAACAACCAGGTGGACGTAAAATCTTATAGTGAACTAACATAATGATCATAAATAAAAGAAGTAACAAAAAATACTCAGGCAAGGCGTGGTGGCTTAATCCTGTAATCCCAGCATTTTGAGAGGCTGAAGCGGGTGGATCACCTGAAGTCAGGGGTTCAAGATAAGCCTGGTCAACATGGTGAAACCCAGTCTCTACTAAAAATACAAAAATTAGCTGGGCATAGTGGTGGGCACCTGTAACTCCAGCTACTCAGGAGGCTGAGGCAGGAGAATTGCTTGAATGTAGGAGACAAAGGTTGCAGTGAGCTGAGATCATGCCATTGCACTCCAGCCTGGACAACAGGAGCTAAACTCCATCTAAAAAGAGAAAACACTCAGTCCATTAAGTACCCTCAGATATAATTGAAGAAATTCTGCAAAACACTGAAATGTTCTTTAAAAGTTAAGGAAGAATGAAACTCTTATAATCGAGCATAATTTTTTTTCTACTCCTTCCTATTGATTTCTTCTTAGAGTATCATATATTTCTCTTGTCTATATTCTCTGTTCTTTGTTATTTTGTATCTGCCAACAAATCCTGTGTTTTCTTTGTCTGTTCTCTTCTTCACCATCTTCACTCCTCTCACTCCTCATTTTGTACAAAAAAAAAAAAATTATTGCAGATGCAGTTAGACTGGCAAATGCAGTGTGCAGTCTCAAAACTCGATTGATTCCATTCAGATAAGGCTGCTCAGAGTTACCAAACAAACCTAGATTCCTAGGAAAAGTAAAGAGAGAGGAATGGAAACAGATTGGGCTACATTTTTTCTTAGACTCAAAGCCCGTAAGCTTTTGCCCCCTATCATGTCTGTGTTAAGTGGCAGGGCTAGCTACTGGGGAGTTAAGGCCAGGGACAGAACTACTGATATGTCAGGCAGTTCTGGATGACTGTATTTGCTGAATGATGAAGTAGCAACTGCTGGAAATAATAATAGGCCTTAAAATAGCAAAAATTCCTGAAAGACTATATCAGGGAGTGACCAATTTCTATCATGTGTTGATGTCAATTTAGAACATGGATGTTCCCTAGAGAAAAAAGGAAATGAGATTCCAGACCTGCTTTTTTTGTAAGTGATTTAAACTACGTACAAAATCCCTGCCAGGCTCAGTTAAAGAGCATACGGGAAATGTCAAGAGGTCAAATGACAGGAAAAGCATTCTGTATAATCGGGCTCCTCTCTACATTTAATGTGGGAATATGAAAATCCTCAATAGCATGGCAGTCCTGGATGTACTGGAAACCATAAAATGCCTCAGCTACAGAGGTAAGAAACAGTTTCTATAAATTAAAACCCAATAATAACTTGCCAAAATCTCCTGAAAAAAAAATGCAGGCAGTTAATAACCTATGAGGCAGAATTGAAATGGTATTTTATTAGAAATCTAAGATCATGAATACCTGAATATTGTCTTACTGCCATCCGCTTCTCAGTTCTATCTCCATCTTCACTTCACCTGAGATCCCTCAAGGAGATATATATGTGCAGTGGATGTGGCTAAGCAAATATGTGTTCTTCGTTCCTCAGTAGTAGACAAAAGCCCTGAACACCTAGGCTGACCAGAAGGAGATTCCTTTTCCCTAAGCTATAGACAGTCTTAAGCAGCCTAAATCCACCGACAGCCCCATTTTCCCCTTTGCCTATAGATCTTGGATTACAAACTGATGACTATTCACGGCAACAAGCTCATAGAGGTTTAGGTTGTCAGTGTATTTTAAAACACATTAAAATGCTTGCAAATATTAAAAATTAGAAGCCTCTCTTATTTTTTTAATTTTTATTGTATTTTAGGTTTTGGGGTACATGTGAAGAACATGCAAGATTGTTGCATAGGTACACACGTGGCAGTGTGATTTGCTGCTTTCCTCCCATTCACCTATATCTGGAGTTCAACCATTGTGGAAGACAATGTGGCGATTCCTCAAGGACCTAGAAATCGAAGCCTCTCTTATTTTAAAAGCCTGACTGCTTCTTTTTCTGGGGACAGAAAACAGAGAAGATATGCACCACTGGAATCATCCGCCTGTCTGGGAACATCTGGGCAGAGCTAAACCATGGCTACTCTGACCACAAGGCGAACATTCCAGCCTCTGCCATTGATTTTTTCTCTTACTCCAGGTCTACTTTCTGCATTCTCATCACATTCCTAGCTTTGGATTTGAGACATTTGACCTAAACTCTACACCTGAGTCTTAGTCTTCTATATCTAAAAACCTCAAAGGCAAAGAATAATGAGTTCGAAGAAAAGGACCTCCAGGGAGAGAGGGGAAAGTAAAAGTTTCTTATTCAGTAAAAACCACAGTTGTCCCACCCCAGGTCTTCTCAAGATACATCCCAACCTAAAACTGTGAGAAAATAAAGGTACGATTTTTAAAAAGCTGCAAAAAGACCACTGAGTTTGAGGGAGAGCAAGAAAGCGAATGAGAAATGATGAGAGAGAGGGAGTGAGAGAAATACAGACTAGTACATTAATACATCAGCATTATAAATGTCTTTGACCATTGTAAATGTCTTTGACCAACATTAATTCTTCCCCTTGGGAATAAAGTGCAGGAAGAACAAAGGAGATGAGAAAATAATCTGAAGCTTCACAGGAAGGCCTTAATCTATATTTCCATGTATACTGGAATATTTCTGAGAAGCTAAGGAAGCTTCAGCATCTGGGCACCTCACTAGCAAAGATAGCATCCAAGATCCTGAACCTATTTTTGTATTTATAATTTTGCATTCTTCTTCTCAGAGGAGGGGGAGGTCCCAAAATTGTATAATTGTATACTTTACAGGCCTCAAAAGCTTACATCCATCTCTTCCCATATCCCACATTTTAAATGCCTTGACCAACATACATTTACATACATTTTTTTAAAAAGATGTCAAGTATATTTGTGTGCATTTATGTGTGTGTGCATGTGTGTGTGACCAAACTAAGACATCCCAGACAAGGAGATAATTCATTAGTTACTAAAACCATAACTCATAGAAGGAGAATGTCTCAAAATTTGCTTATTTCATGAAAGATCTTCTGAGTCATTATATCAGAAAATAAGCTATTTTTTAAGATTTGCAAATAAAAATTGCATTAAAACCTGTTTTTATGAATAAAATCAGAAGCACTTATATATATATATATAAACATATACATTATATATCTATAATTTTTATAACTTAATATTCTATGTCATCTAAGATTTGTGGGGTGTGAAATAGCCCAAGGTTTCCCATGATCCTTCGTATATGAAAACGTACAAAGTGGAGTTTTACCATAATTGGGTTTCATAAGATTGTCCCTATAAATAATTGTTGAGAAGAAAATCCTATAAAGAACAGCTAAAGTCACAGGTATAATAAGTGTTGAGTCTGTTCTATAATCTCTAATATACTCACATTCTTTTCGTCTTCTAATATACTCACATTCTTTTCGTCTTTAGAAGCAACACATGTTCTCACTCATGTGCAGAAGCTAAAAACATTGATTCCATAGAAGTAGACAGTAGAGTAGTAGTCATCAGAGGTGGGCAAATGTAGGGGAAAGGGAAGGATAGCTAGAGATTGATTAACAGATATAAAACTCTAACTAGACAGGAGAAATAAGTGCTAATGTTTTATATACTACAGGTCACTATAATCCACAATAATTTATTGTATATTTTCAAATACCTGGAAGAGTAGGTTTTGAGTGTTCCCAACACAAAGAAATAATAATGTTTGAGATGATGACTATGCTAATTACCATGATTTGATCTTACACATTGTATACATGTATTGAAATACCACACTGTACCCCACAAATACAATTATTATGTGTCCATTAAAATAATAATAAAAGCAAAAAATGCTAATAAATAAAGTTGTATGCATAACCGGACGTCTAATAAGCAAAAAATTTTCAGATATGAAAAGTGGTTGTGGTGACTCACACTTGCAGTCCCAGCACTTTGGGAGGCTTGAGGAGGGTAGATTGCTTGGGCCCAGGATTTCAAGACTAGCCTGGGCAACAATATGAAACACTGTCTTTACAGAAATTACAGAAATTAACCAGGGATGGTTGTACACACCTCTTGTCCCAGTTGCTTGCTGGGCTGAGGCTGGAGGATCACTTGAGCCTAGGAGGTTGAGGCTGCAGTGAGCTGTGATCACGCCACTGCCCTCCCCCGCAGCAACAGAGCGAGACCCTGTTTCAAACAAACAAAACATCTTGAACTAAAAATTTGGTACTGTACCTAACCTTGTATTTTTCTCCTAATTCTAATAATGTGTATTTATGCCAGAGGAATCTTTTACTCCTTAATTTGTTCTCAAAGATAATGAAAAAAGATGATTCCTTTTATATTTACAAAATAGAGACATGTTATATAAAAAGTATAAGTGTAAGCTACTGAAATGGTTTTCCTTTAAATAACAATGTCTAAAATATAATTTTTCCATCCATTAAAATTAGAGCCTTATATTTGGCATAGCTCTGATGTGTAAGTTACTGATATTCCAATTACATCCAATGGCATATACAGAATTTTGAGCAAAAGTGTTTTGAGTATTTCCAGCTTCTCAGGCTCAGTCCTTTTCATTCAGAAAACTATTGTTCTAGACTGAAATGGAAGAATTCACTTTATTTTAACACAGGAATTTAAGCTCAGGCATAGAGCAACAGGCTGGCATATAAAGGGATTCCATCTGTCATTAGGAAATTAAAATATAATTAAATAATAATATAAGAAAATTGACAATATGCTTCCTTTACATAAACGTTAAGGATTTGTCAGATGGCCGACATGGATTAAAAGCAAGGACATTCTGAAGCTATCAATAATTAGTCCCCAGAATTCAATCCAAAAGAAGCAATCTTAAATGCCTCACCATTATAGGCAATATTCTAATATGATTCCTTTTGCAAAATGTATTCTTTCTTTTTCTTTTTTTTAAGTTATGTTTTGGCAAGCCTGTAGATAAAGATATAGACACTACAATTGTAAAGTGGTATATTAAATAAATTGTTTTATTAAAAATAATTTGATTTTTTTTTGAGACAGAGTCTCACTCTGTCACTCAAGCTAGAATGCAACGGTGTGATCTTGACTCACTGCAACCTCCGTCTCCTGGGTTCAAGCAATTCTCCTACCTCAGCCTCCAGAGTAGCTGGAATTACAGGGACCTGCCACCACACCCAGCTAATTTTTGGATTTTTAGTAAGGACAGGGCCTCACCATATTGGCCAGGCTGGTCTCGAACTCCTGACCTCAGGCAATCTGCCCAACTCAGCCTCCCAAAGTGCTTAGATTACACATGTGAGAACTGTGCTTAGCAGAAATGTTTCTTTCCAGAAACATCAGGTAATATATTGTCAGTAGTAAAACTAGATCTATTTAGATCTACTTAGATTTTCACTATGTTTAAAGGTCAAAATCTTCAGGTTTATAAGCTCACCACCAAATACAAAGTTGTATTTCGTAGCAATTAAGCAAAAAATTTTAGCACTTAAAAATAGTTAATGTCCATACGGGATCTTTAGTTTTGCTCAGTCTGCTCTTTCATTCTCTTGCTTGCTCCCTCTTTCTCTTTCTTTCTCTCTCTCTCTCTCTCTCTCTCTCTCTCTCTCTCTCTCACACACACACACACACTCACAGATCTGTTTATGACTATTGGTCTTTTGAGTCTTTTCAATTAGATATGTATGTGTAATAAGAAAGAGAAGCTATTGAAGATCAATGAAAAGGGGTGTGTGTGTGTGTGTGTGTGTGTGTGTGTGTGTGTGTGTGTAGTGTGTAGTGTATTTCCTTCCTCCTAATAAATTAAGGTTAGGACTTTATTATTGTATTATTTTTATTGTTGCTATTCCATTTTGTTTTTCCTTATGTAGGAAGGAAGTTCTTTCTTTGACACCAATATTTTTTTGTTAGAAAACTATCTTCAATTGTCACAATTGGATTTAATAGTATCACTACTTCCAAAACTTTTAAAAGGGGCTTTTATAAAAAGTCTAGTGTTCTAAAGAAAGGGCAAGAACTCAGGCTCCAGATAGATCAGAAATTTGTCTTTATCCAATTGTGTTAAAGAAGCTTTTTTTTTCCATCTTTTTTTTAATTTTGTGAGGTAATGAAATATTTAAATAACTGATACTTGGCAGAAACACTTATTCCCACAGTATTCTTTGCCAAAATGAAAAAAGATCCAAATATCAAACAAGGGATACTGTATTTGTGAGATTATAAGCCTGATTTTGTATATGACCTCCCCCTTAAAATAAAATAAAATAAAATAAAGCAAAGCAAGGCAAAATAACTAGAGCAGTGGAAATCCAGGAAGCTATTTGTGAAGTGATATAACCATATCAGTTGATGACAAAAATTAAAAGTCCAAAAATATATAGCAAAAAACAAACTTTCTCTGAGAGCGAATGGATCAGATAACCAAATATTTTTCCAGTTTCAATATCTGTTCAATTTTTAAAAGGAACACAAAAGTTAGGACAGCATGACCCATAACTTGTGATTATCTAAATAAAATTAAATGCCTTTAAAAGGTTTTCTACTAGGTTGGTGTGGGGGGGAGCTAGGTCAAAAATAACATGTATTCACTGGGCTTCATTTTATAAAAGGAAATGCTCTTTTGAGAAATTAAGTAATTCCATTCCATACAGGTTTCATTTTTATAAACATCAAATTGGCAAATATGCATTTACTTTCTTCCCTGAGATTTGCCTTACAAAATATTAAGGAAGAAGTGACTTAACTAAGGTTCCTTCATTTAATTATTGCATCCAAAATTTATTAAAGATAGAAAACAAAAACATTTGTAAGCCATGGGGACTGATGGTAATTCAGGTACCGTGAAACCAGGAGGATCTGCTGATTCCAGATGGAGTGGATATATTCCCATGGCACCTATTACTTGCCAAATGTTTCGTAAAGCAAACACATGACCTAAAAGATTTTGCAAGTATGGGGTCTTCAACAAAAAAAAAAAAAAAGAAAAAAAGTACACACTTGCAAAAAAAGAAATTCTGTTCTTATTTAAAAGTCATTTCTTAATTCCTAACCATAAGTTGTTTTTAAAAACACACACACTTTTAATATTTTTCAGCTGTCATGCCCACTTTAGTGAGTCTACATGTGTGGGTACTCCATAAAATCTCAGTGGTGGTGGCAGATGTCCCCTTTGAAATATTTCATCTGCTGCTGGGGGTGGAGGGGGTGTCACTTTGGTGCCATGAACACCATTCCTTCTGAAGGCTCCAATTTAGGACAGCCTCTCTAGAGCAAAAGCAGTATTTCTTGATGTCACTCAAACCAGTGGTACAAAAGCAAAGAAACATATGACTATGTCAAGTTGAAAAAGGAATTTTAAATAATAATATACTTATGAAGCCCTTTACCACAAGCAAAAGAACTGCTGTAAAAAAAATCAATAATTGTTATAATTAAGACTTGGCTATGGAGAGTAAAAAATTACATTTGTTGTTTGAAGTGACCAAATTCTATGTGCATGCAAGCCCCACCTATTCAGGAAGACTCACCTAGTGGTTGAAAACCCCAGATGATCTCTTCCTTCCTAGCATTCCTCTAGTAGTTTCACTCTGTATCACAAGTTTTAGCACTTGATTGCCTACTGTCGTCCTTCATCCTCTAATTGTTTAGAGTTCTGGTAGTTTAGGAGTTTTGACTTATTTTGAATGAATCTGTATTTTTCCTCCTTCAAGACAATTACTCTGCTGAACAGAAGATACCCAATACATATTTAATTGACTTATTTATTAATTCAATAAAGTTTTATAAACACCTAGTCCGAGCCAGGCTGAAAAAAATGTCACTGTCCCTTGCCCTCAAGTAGCATGTATATTTCCTAAATGTTTTCTTAATGTCCCAAGAGAAAGGGACATTAAGCCAATAATTCCAGAAATATGCATATCATTATAACCAGTGTTGACTGCTGTGAAAGAATAGCACAAGATGCTGTAAGAGAGTCTGTCAAGGGATTTGACGTAGATGAGGAATGAGGTGAGGCAAAGTTTTCTGGGAAACCGAAAACTTTGTTTTAGGTCCAAAGAGTAAGTTACAACTATCTAAAGAAGAGGGAATAAAAACATTTTGGGAAGACGAAAGTGCAGGCTAGTTTGAAGAACTGAAAGAAGACCAGTGTGATAGGAGTGTAATAAATATAAGAGAGATGGAAGGAGATGCTGGAAAGTGTAGCATTGGCCTGATCGTGTAGATCCTATGGTTTACAATGAGGATTCTGTACTTCCATGCTGCATGAACTGGCAGGCCATTCAGGGCTTTGAACCAGCGAGTGGCATGATCAGATTTACCCTTTAAAAGAACCATTCTAGTTGCAGAGCGAATAATGGATTAGAAAGAACAAATGTAGAAGTAGGGAGACCAGTGAGAAACATACTTTATTAATCCAGGCAAAAAAAATGACACAGTTGTGAACTAGGGCAGATGACAACAGAGAACATGGGAAGAGCTAGGCAAGCTTGAGGTACACATGCAAAATTAAATCTTTAGGACCTCGTAGTGGATTTGATACAGAAGGCGACACAGAAAAACGTCAAAAATAATATGGCAGCTTCTGGCTTGAACAACTAGGTAGGCTGGGTACAGTGGCTCATGTCTGTAATCCCAGCACTTTGGGAGACTGAGCTAGGCTGATCACTTGAGGTCAGGAGCTCAAGATCAGCCTGGCCAACATGGCAAAAGCTCATCTCTACTAAAAATACAAAAATTAGCCAGGCCTGATGGTCCACAGTTGTAATCCCAGTTACTCAGGAGGCTGAGGCAAGAGAATGGCTTGAACCCACGAGGCAGAGGTTGCAGTGAGCTGAGATCATGCCACTGCACTCCAGCCTGGGTAACAGAGTAAGATTCTGTCTCTAAATAAATAAATAAACAAATAAATAAATAAATAAATAAATAAATAAAATAGAATAGAATAAACAACTAGGTAGATGATGGTATCATTTACCAAAACATAAAAATAAAAGGGAAAGCAAGACTTGATTGAGCAAGAGTAGAAATCAATAGATCTTAAGTTTCAACTACTCCTGAGGTGTGAAAGTGGAGGTGTCTGATTAGCAGCTGGTAGAAGGTCTGGAGCTCAGGAGAGATTTGTGGGGAGAAGATGATCTGGGAGTCATCCCCTAAAAATAGCATTTGTAAAACAGGACTGGAAGAGTTTGCTTAGAGAATGAGGAGGTAGGAAGAAGAGAAGCAGCCCAGGACAGAGCAGGGGAAGATTCCAAAAAGGACAAGAAGAAGACAGAAAAACAAACCAAAGGAAGAAAAAATGAGGAAAGCAGTGGAGTGCAAAGAAACTCAAGGAAAGAGTCAGGAAGGACACCTTAACTATGGATGCCATTGTGGAGCAGCCTTCCATTCAAAAGTGTCTGTCTTGGATCATTCCAGCTGGAGGTTGTGCTGAAAACACAGCTTGTTCTTTTGTCAGCAATGCCTGCACTTACATACCTTTTTTCTCCCAATTAGCATAACATGAGCTGCTCTGGAAAATAATTACATATGTCTTTGCAAAACTGCATGACTTACAAGAGGAATTCTTTGTAAGCGAGGTAAACTAGGCTTTTAGGTCAGGCCATCTTAAACATAGACTCCAAGTTTGGTGAAAATGCACCCAGCCATTTTTATATGATACGGTTGACAAACAAGCAAAATTTAATCTAGTATTCTATCAGCAAATATTATTTGTAGACACATGACAATGAGCTGCAATTGTATCTAACTAGTCCTCATTCTCTCTTACCTCAAAAAAATGTATTTTTTTAAATTGCCAAAATGATAAGGGACACATAAAAATTAAAAAGATATGTATTTTGATGGTAAAATTACAGATAGTTGCTATTTTCTTTTAGAATTTCCTTTAAAGGTGTGTTAAATACATTGCTGGTGGGAATATAAATTGGTACAATCTCTTTGGAAAACGATTACTCCATTTTTTTAAACTTTGTATTTAATGATAGTGTAATGCCAAAATTGCACATAATTGTATAGTTCTCTGATTTTCAGAAGGTTAATATACCTCTATAATCAGCATGCAGATCAATAAATAGACAATACAAATACCTCAGAAGATCCCTTGACATTATATGTTTAATGTTGAACAATTCTTTATGGCAATTCTACTCATACACACACACTCGCACACACACAAACATGCTGTATATATGCACACGTATACAGGTACTCTGTATATGGATAATATATCCTGACAAAATAGTTGAAGTCGCTTTAAGAGTGTCCTTCAATAGCTATGAGAGTTTTTAAATTTAGTTAGATATTCAGATTTACTTGGGTTGATATTCAGAATATTTAACCACTGATACAGCCCATGTAACAACCAATCCAAATAGATGCCACCCTTGGACCTGGGACAAGGCCCTGTAGTCTCCCTGCCGTGCTGATATAACCTTTCAGTTGCTGGATCATAAAGATATCCAGATGATTTCTAAGGAGAGGCTCCTGGAGCTAGAGTGTAGAGATGATGCCTAAGAACATGGGTTGTAACCAATAACTAACTGTTATATAAGTAGGTGAATATTTTTAAAATTAATACAACTAGATGTGGATAAATGATTTGTTCAGACTAAAATTTATATAATTTGGAATCTGTCCATGAAGAAAATAAATAGAAATTGTCATACTTTCACAAATGAAGGAAAAAAAAGAGGAAAAAAGATTATTACTAGGGCCTCTCTCAGGATCTCAAGTTTAAATAATGCTGCGATCAGTTTCATGAAAACCTACCTCTGGCTACAGGTGTACTGGAACATACCAGCTGAGTATTTGCTTTGAATCTAGCTGAATATTCCAGATGCAGATTCTCAGACTAAACTGAACTACATCATCTCTGTTAATGACCATGCCAGCATAGACACGATCAGTGTATTTTTGTTTGCTGCTGTTTACTTTGTACATGATTCAGTGGCAAATTAAATTTAATTTTACTGCATTAGAATTCTACTCTTTGAGAAATAACATTAATCTTTGAGAAATAACAAGGACATACCTAAAATAGTTTCAGCAACAGTATTGAACAGTATGAAGCAACTTTGCAATTACTTCTACCACTATAGAGCTTCTGTAAGTTACAACTTTTCTTATACATTAAGGCATATGATACATGTTTACTGTCTGAATAAATGAAGGCAAAGCTGGATTTAAATCTCAGCTTCACTAATTAGCATTACACTTTTTTACACATTCTTAAAATGGAGAAGGTAATAAAACAAAAGGCAACTGTGAGGATTACTGAGAAAAAACGATAATTCATATGGCAGATACTCAAAAACTGCTACTGCCTTCCCTTCCCTCCAGAACACAGTTAAAGAACACAAGCATTGAATTCATAACAAAAAAAAATGGGTGCTGAAGAGATCTCAGAACTCAAGATGTTGGGACCAAGTTTCTCAATCATGCAGAAAGGTTTAATTATGCGAGTGTCAACACGATAACTAAGTCTATGTCACTGTGACCTAAGACCAAAATTAAATGTTATCAAATACTAAATTCCACAGGGACATTTTATTGAGTACCCAAGGGATTGTGTTATGTATTTGATGGCTTTGAGGAGGAGAAAAAAAGAAATCAGCAATTTTTCCAATTAGTGGAGGGAAAAATGGAAAACAATACTGATGGAAAAATACAAAAATTATTAAAGAATTCTTGACAACAAATAGAAACATGTTGGCCATAAACACATGTTAGAACGAGATAGGTTATAGTTAAATGAATAACTAAAATTAAATAAATATTGATGCCTTTCTTTCTTACAACACAAAGAAAAGAATGAATTCTTCGGAAATTAGGGAAAGTCAAGTGGAACTCAGAGAAAACAGAAAAATAAACTTGCCTTCTGGTTATTAACAGCATATCTCTTATTAATAACGACTGAATTATTATTAATATCACCACTGAATGTGTAAGTTCTCATGCCTTAAATGTAATGAACACATTAATATTTGTTAAATGTGTGAACACATTAACAATATATGATAACCTTTCTAGGAACTAGCTTATGGGTGTCAGAAGTTTTGTATTTCACAGTTTCATCATTGCTATTGAATTTTAAGCATTGTCATAAGTTACCTCACTTCACCCATCTGGTAAAGATATGTTATACGTACAATCAAGGCTTTTCTTTTCAATTACATTTCACTCACTTTCTGAACTCTATTTTTTATATCCCTAATTATGAACAAAGAGATCAGGAGAAATAAATCCATTTCCACTTCTAGCTACATTTCAAAATCTGGAATATTGAGTCTCCATGGAATGCTCAGCCTCAGAAAGATTTTCCCCTGGGTCTCACAGGATATATTTTACAGCAGTTTAGGAGAGGAACCAATAGCTTTTATGGTCCTCAGGAGGATTGGATGGGTAGAAGACCACCAAGAAATAGAATAAGATTTCAGTTCTGTGGGTGTTACTCGAAGGGATTTGCTAAACCTACAAATTTCCCCTTCAGGTTCCTGTAAGTCAAGGTGACATATATGTAATACATATGAGAATCGGTGATGTAATTGCTACAAATGATTTCTGTAAAGAAGAATTTAAAATGTATTTTTATTCTAAATATTTCTAAGACTATCAGTGGAAATAATGTTTTCTAGTTTATGAGAAATCACTTGGTTACATCCTAGAAAGACATTAAGGATAATATGAAATCTAGTACTCATAGGAAAAAAATGTTTTTATATCCATAATTGTTTCATCTTACAAATATAATTTTCATTTGGTACCTCAGTGTTCTTAAAGGGTAAAATTTCTTATGTACATATTGTGAATATAAGGAGTCTTTGAGAAACAACAAAACAACATTGTAAGAATAAAAGTTGACTAATGAGGAAATGAGTGGGAAAACAGATTAATAATAACAATAATAATTGTTAACCTTTGGGCCAGGTGCAGTGGCTCACACCTCCAATCCCAGCACTTTGGGAGGTAAAAGTGGAAGGATTGCTTGAGGCCAGGAGCTCAAGACCAGCCTGGACAACATAGGGCAACCCTGTCTCAACAAAAATGATTTTTAAAAAAAATAGCTGGGTACGGTGGCACATGCCTGTAATCCTAGCTACTCAGAAGGCTGAGGCAAGAGGATCACTTTAGCCTAGCAGGATGAGGCTTGACAGTAGTGAGCATGATCGCACCACTGCACTCCAGCCTGGGCGACAGAGCGAGAATCTGTCTCTTAAAAACAAACCAGAAAAATAATTAACCTTTGAAAAGTTTGTGCAATGTGTGTAGAAAGCAGCAATTTTATGCATCTAATTTAATCCTCATAACAAATCCTAATTCCAGTCTACCTCTCTTTTTATATAAAAAGATGATATTGAATCCAAATAAGTGAAACTCCACAGAATGACAAAGTAGGACTAAAAGAATAAAGAACATTTAGCCTGTTCTCTTCCACATTACAAATTATTGTTTTTTAAAAAAGAAACCTTGGGCATTTACTCTATCCTTCAAGATGACTCTCAGGATTGCAATTTGTCAATATTCATCAGAAGAATTAAAAACCACCATGTATTTTGAATCAGGAATTCAACTTCTAAAATTGTGTAAAATACAAATGCAAGGATGTTCACTAAAGCATTACATAAGAGAATAAAAATTTAGAAATGGCACAAATGATTTGGGGTTTATTAAGTAAACAATGGTAGGTCTACCAGATAGTTTACTATGTATCACTATAAATTATATTATAGGAAAATGTTTCTGACCGTGGAAAGAAAATGTTCACAATATATTACTAACCTTAAAAATATATCCCATTTTGAATAGAAAGAATAATATGTATACATATTTTGAAAATGTCTTGAAAGAAAACATATTAAAATGGTAATGAGCAACACTTCTCCCAGCTGTATCCAAGAATCCCGCATCCAAAGCTTCAGTGGTGGGGTGGCAGCAACATGGTAACCTCAAGGATGGAACTATAGTGTGTTTGGATCTTGTTCTAAGTGGTACAGCCTCCCAGCCTGGTTCTCTAGCTCACAGTAAAACCCACAGTAGTCTTCAGTTACTGCATTTTCTGCTTCAAATATCCAGAGCTTGTTTCTGTGGCTTGCCCTAAGGATCCTGACAGATACAGGTCCTCCTTAGAGTCTTCAGTAAAGTCCTGTGTGAAACACAAAGCAAATGGCCAACAGGTTCAGGTCATATGCTAAAAAATAACCAGTATCAGTTATTTTCATGATTTCTGGAATTATCAAATACAAATTCTCCTCTCCAAGATAAATTTTTGACCAATAGCAGAGACACTGGAAGTTTACTGAGATAAAAGTGGAGCTAAGAAAGAAATAAGGAAACTGCTGGAGGCCGGATTTCCCAGGTCCTACCTCCAGACACCTGCCTATGTGTGCTTTAATCAATAAGGGTAATGATTACCTTCACAGAAAAGAAATCTTCAGAGAAATTCCATTTCAAAGTAAAGATCCAGATTCAAAAATTAAAATTTCACAAGTTACAGGTCTGTGCAGTCCAAAAAAATGCAGGCCTACTAAGGAGTTCAAAGAGAAAACTTAGCAAAGCAATTCCCAGACCCTGAAAATAGCACCCATGTGAAGGGCTAAAGATATTCCAAATGGAGGATTTCACAACACCCTCGAAGATGTGATGACTGAGAAGAGTGACAAGTCAGTAATTCCAGGGACTAGAAGAGAGAGGCAGCCTTTCAAAACAGTCCAATACAATTGATTTCATTTTCAGATGAAATAGCCGGCAATATCACTGCCTCTCTCAATTCACCCACGTGACCTATGAGGGAGTTCCTATGACCATTTGGCTGAGAAAAATAAAAACAAAACAGACCTGGTTATGAAGGCATCACATCATATGCTGGTACTAGCCAGCCATGGTTTGCTATTCTACTGCAGCCCTAAAGAAAAGTGATAAAGAGGTCTGGGCTCAGTGGCTCACGCCTGTAATCCCAGCACTTTGGGAGGCCCAAGGCGGGGGCATCATGAGGTCAGGAGATGGAGACCATCCTGGCTAACATGATGAAACCATGACTCTACTAAAAATACAAAAAATTAGCTGGGAGAAGAGGCACGCACCTGTAATCCCAGCTACTCGGGAGGCTGAGGCAGCAGAATCACTTGAATCCAGGAGGCAGAGGTTGCAATGAGCCAAGATCATGCCACTGCACTTCAGCCTGGGCGACAAAGGGAGACTCCTTCTCAAAAAAAAAAAAAAAAAAGTGATGATGAGATATCCTCTCTCATGGGCACAACTTGGAGCAGTGTCTTGTTATTTAGTACGCCTGGGAAGAGAAACGACCTGAGGTTCAGACTGATTTACCGGCAGTCACTGTTGGGTGGCTAGTTGTCTAGGAAATGGGAGAAGAGTGTGAGAAGATTGGTGAGCACTGTCTGGGGAAAAGTTATGTGTACCAAAACTGGGCACAAAGCATGAAGATGCTTGTATCCCATACAAAATGCTCTGTGAAAGACATCTACTCTTGAGGAAGTTCTCAACAATCATATTGTCAAAATAATTCATATAAAGGCTATCAGGCAGCATCCCTCCCCAGTGCTTATTCAATGGGCCTCTGTACAAAGATGCCATCATTACAGACAGAGGCAATGCAAGGCCTCAACTGCATATTCTTCACCTCCAATTTATCACTGTAACACGGTTTCTAACGTACAACCTCAGTGACCAATATTTAATACCTGACAGAGCATCATTACCAAAGGGATTAGCAGCTTTCAGGTGGCAGGTTGATTACAGTGGTCTTCTGTAATCAACAGTGAACCATTTTGGAAGGGGCAGCAATTTGGCTTCATTAGATGGATATTTATTCTATACACGGATTTGCTATGCTCCTGCCAGCACTATCATTTCATGAACTTATGGAAATATCCTGTTAATCTTCACAGAATCCCATGACACACTGGAGCTCATTTCACAGCAAAATGTGCCACAAAAAAAATTTATACTCATGAAATTTACTTGTCTTGCAATGTACATATTGTCTGAAGAAAACTAACCTAACAGAACAATGACATTAATTACTGATGATTCAGTTATGAAATCAGCTGGGAGATCACATCCTAGGAATACTGGGTGCTTTGAACAAGGAACCATCATAAGGTGCTGCTTCTGTCATGCCATGTTTATAAAGTTTTGGAACAAATGGATAAAAGGAATTACTGTTTTTGTTAATACACTAAATAACTATACTTGTATCATTTTTGCTGTCTGTCCTTATAACTTCATACTCAGCAGATTTAGAGGTCTTAGTTCCCCAAAAAAGAAATACTCACATTAATAACACAAGAATTGTTTCTTTGAAATATAATTGAAACCACCACCTCGATATACTCTGGGCTTCTCCTGCTATTGAACCATCAGCCTAAGAAAGGGGTTGTGGGGATTGATCCTGTCTAACAACAGAAAATTGTTTTGCTGAAACATGATGGGATTTGCTGTCATCTTCCCTTAACAGTTTCAAGTTTAGTAGTAAAAATCAAAAAACAACTACCCAATAAAGCCAAAATCACTAAGGGCTCCAACCCTTTAGGAAAGAAGTCTTGGGTCACCAGCCAGATAAATAACCCTGACCAATTGGGGTTCTGGTTGAGGGCAAGAGGGACATAGAGGCATGAATGAATGCAGCACACTCATGATTAGAGACGGAGATGAGGGTGATGCTAGCTCTGCCTGCTTTTGTTATATATATATATATATAAACAAATTATTTCTATTTTGCCCTTTCCTCTTTCTCTGTTCATATGATCTATGAGGGAGTGTTTGTGATACATAGATTTTCATTTTAATTCACAAATCACTGCACTCTGATAAACTGCATGTAGATCTGATGAAGAGGACATAGTATCACTTGACCACCTTCAACTTTGAGAACAAACAGTGAAGATGAGATTTTTTGTGTCCCTTTTGTGGAGAGGTGTGACAGCATCTTCATTTGTGCTTGGGTTGCATTTTATTAGGTAGAAGAATGAAGCCATTGTTGCCTGGGGTTAAATCATACATGGTTAGGGAAAATGCATGCTGAACAGAAAAAGGGGTGAACTGTGCTACTTCCTTACTTCCTACTTCCTTACTGCTCACAGATTCATTTCCCACTCTTATTCTGCTTGCCGGAAACTGGTTTTCACAAACATGTCCAGGTTTTTGTCAACTGCTTTCTACCTAGGTTGGGTAAATTGGAAGCCCTAAATTATGAGTTTAGGCTGAAGGAAGGGATGAATCAAGCCCCTCCTTTCAATCCTCCCACTGCTTCTGGTAGAATCTCTGGTAGTGGCCTCATCTCCTCATGGTTCTATTCTAATCAGGCATCTAAATATCCCCTCTCACTGTGGTTTCACCTCCAGCTGTCTGGCCCTGGTTCCTAGGCTTAGTAATACCACATTCTCCCTCTGCCCTCCAGGTGTAGGAATGGCAGCACTTGTGTAGGTTGGTACACCATCCTTGGTTGGCTTTTTGGCTCTTCTAATTCCTTTGTCATACATTTTAGGATTCCTACATACTCCCGAGCATTGGCTCTGTTTTCTCCTTTGACCCTGCCTGATCACAGTTACTTGAGTAGTTTAGGTGAAAGACAATGGTGATTTAAACTGAGGTGCTAGGGTGTTAGCCATAGGGACCAAGTGATTTAAACAGAGTAGAGGATGTGCTGTATAGATTGCAGGTGTTGAAGAAAGGGAGGAATCAAGGAGAATGCTTGGAGTTTTTTTGTTTTGTTTTGTTTTGTTTTAAGCAATGGCATAGATAATGGCATGATTTATTGAGATGCACTAGATAAAGGAAGGAACAGTTTGGAGATAAGAATTTTAAAATTCCTTGTTATATGTGTCCATTATGAGATCCCTGTAGGATAGCAAAATGGGATTTCTCTATTTGACGGATGCTTAGTAGAACCTAGAGATCTGGAGAAAGACCCAGCCTCCTTCTTGATCCTTCAGTTCCAAGTCCTCTTTTTCATTTGCAATTAACTTATGAGTGGTTAGGTACCTGCTCCTTTTTCTGTTCCTGTCAAATGGAGGAAAAATGAAATTTGTAGGGATATTTTCATTTAATTTATACTCAAATAGAATAAAATAATTTAAGTTTTACCAGAAAGGATTTTACCTGCTTCTGAAATGGTAAAAATAAGTGATGTTCTAAACATGGAAACCGTAAGGTAGCGGTATTTGCTTGTTCTGATGCACTGAGAACAATGGGACGCCTAATTACTCAACAGCCAAGTACACTTTGCAATGTCTTGAGAAACCACCCTCTGTCAACATTCTCTTATAGGACATAATCACTTTATTGCCTTAGTATCAGCTAAATTTCATAGGAATAAAAAAAACAGGAGGAAAATACTGACAATGAGATTCTTGAGTCTAAAATAAAAATTTATAAGCATTTTGGTGTCTGAATGAAGGATATGAAAGAAGCACTCATTTGTTTCTGGCTTTGTGAATTTAGCCATATTCTCATATTTCTATTCCCAGATAGTTATCAGCCACTGACACATAAAAATATAATCAGGAATCACGAACTACAGTATTAATAAACAATAATGGGTAAGAACACATGAAAATATCACCAATATAATTCTGAAAAGGAAATTAGGTGTCACATTACCTTTCCCAAATTTTATCCATTTAATGTTAGCCAATATGATTTCTTGAAATACTTGTGCAGTTTTTCTAATCTTTTTGTGATACGGTCTTTCAAAAAGTGTCGTGGAGTGTGACATAAAATGAGAATGCAATCCTACAGCAAATTTTTGCTTTAGACCTTTGCTATAAACATGACATTTCCAGTTAATATGTGCAGGATTGATGTGAAAGCGTGTGTAGAGGGTATGTGTCTGTGTGTATGTTACTGAATGCGTCATCTCATTAATGGCTGGCCATATAGGGGAGAAAATGTGATGAGAAGTAGAGTGGCATGGGGATGGGGAATTCTCCTCCTTAATTAGTCTTATAAAACCAAAGATTCCCATGCTTAAAAGGTCAAAGAGAGAATATAATGCACTTATGAAAAAGAGATAGCCTCATTAATCCAGTTTTTCTTGGCCCAGAGAGCAGAAGAAATATAAATGTTGTCAGTTCACGTATGAGATAAAGGATTAAATGTGGGAATTTGTCGGTTTACTGCAAGGACCATTCTTTTGGTTTGAGAACATTGATGGAAATAACCTGAGCTGAGAAAAGCTCCCTATGAGGAATACCCGTTATGGGAAACTATTAAAGACAACGTTTGGTCAATGACCTTCTTGACGTAGTTTAATCAAGCTGCATGCCCTGCTCCAAAAAGACAACTGCTTAAAGAAGGGAGCCCTCGACAAGCCATTTTACCTTTCCTCTATTACATGAGTCTGGTATAAGACACGAGTGTGCAATAAATCTCTAGTTCATGCATTCAGAGGCTGCACTATAATAATTGTAGACTATAAATCACAGAAAGTATGTTACCTTTATTTTAGGACAGTCAATAGCTAGACATAGTGCTAACCAATAGCACAGATGTCTAATAGATACAAAAAGGAAGATTTGGCAGTTGTTTAAAAATGGGAAGTACAAGGATTTGACCTGAAATATATTAGAAAATTGCAGCAGTTTCATAGTTGCGTCAGGTTTCCAGTTTGGCATTTCACTATTTCTTTTTTAAATTCCATGTTCTGTTTTGGAAGGTAGACTGCAACTTTGGAAAACTGAAAAAATTTCTGTCATGCATTTCTAAAATAACCTTGTAAATATTTGTAGATCATATACACATACATGAGCTTTTATGTAAATTTGTTTTTGTTTGAAAGTTGAGGGATAATTGAATGCTAAGAATGGAAGTAAAATGAGGCTGTAAACAAATGGGAGGCTCCCACAAGGACCCAGGGGGCCTGGAACGAGGATTTCCATGTGCCAACTATTAGCTAATTGTGAGACAACACCGACTGATCCGACTCATGATCCACATCCCAGTGTCTGCCTCAAAAGAGCTGTTAGGAGAAGAAAATGCTCATTTGTTGCAACTGTGACCAAGTTCTCTGAAATCCAATAATGGGCAGCTGGAGATCCCTCACATAACTGACAACACTAAGGGTCAAAGAGGGTTCTGATACCCCTGAGGGAGAGGTAAGAAAAAGCAGACTAGGTATTTTAAGTACAACAGGGTTAACAAGCTATAATTTACTACCTTGTTGATTTTTTGCTTTATGGAAGTCTGCAGAAACTGGGAACTTACGGAAAAATGAATTACACTTTTTAAAAATCCTCTTTTTTGTCTTTCCCTTTTTCTCTTGTGCCCCACCTTTTTATGGTGATGTGGGGTGGGGGCGGGGGGGCTGGTGGTCAGGAAGTTAGGCAAGTTGATTTAGTTAAGCAGTTGAAACTCTAGAGAAATCTGATCTTAACTTCCCAGAGGTTGAAAAGTAACACTGTTTCCTGTGATTCTCCATTTCCTGGGTTTAGCAGGGACACAGATCCCAAGAATTAAAATATGATGAGAAAGTCTGTCCTCCTAAGATGTTCTCACCCCGGCAGGAAAGTACCATACCAGAAATTTCACAAGAAAGTCTGCTCTCATGAGACTCACAGCCAGACTTTTAACCATTTTGATAAGTTCAGAAGAGCTTCCATCAAAAAGCTTTCAAATGCCTGTCCCCAGTGACCCCACAGATCCCTTTGAGAGCCACCCAACACCACTTCATAGTTCCCATAAACACTTGGACCTTTCCCTGTGAAAGCTGACAAGTTTTCCCGAAAGTCCTTACATACCACACTCAGCCTCATCTTGCCAAATGTGCTATCTCAGTGGAAATTGCTGGAACTTTCCAGACAGATTTTGTGCTACAGGCAAAAAGCACCTCAGTCACCAATGTGCCCACACTGTTTTCTGAGACTGTCGGTACCTACATATTTCACACACGATGGAAAAAGTCTCATACTTTTTTTCTCCTTGTATAACCAAGTATTGCTCTCATAATGCTTTGTGAAAAATATCTCATAACTATAGTAATTACTGATGTCAACGCCCCTGTTAATATTCTGGAACCGCAAACATTTCACATCAGATCTCCACATGGAAAAGGGACTGCTCACCTCTACCTTGTAAATTAGCTATATGATTTATCTGTGGGAAACATTTCAAAAATATAGATTCCGAAAGACATCTACCACATGATGGCTTTTCCATATGGCATCTCATAATTATTTTGCTGTGTGTGAACATGATGAAAACAGTTTCATAATCCTCCAAGGGTCAGAGTAAATTATTTCAATTAGACATATTTCAGAGCAAACATTACCTTAGGGTTTATTAATAATATTACCTGAGAAGGAACAGCTGCCTTTTATGCATAAAAAGCTGTCAGCTTCTTACCGCTCCATACTATAGAAACCCTTTTGTGACTTTAAAAAAATGGCAGATTTTCTCATGCTTTACCTAAACACAGAACTTGGCAGCAGGGACCTGGTTGTAATCCTCAGCATGGGAGCTGGTGGGTGGATTTTTTTTCTCTATAAACTCTTGTATAAACCACACCAGTCTCCTGGTATTTATTCTGGGTAATGCTGGAAATTGTACACAGATCCAACAGGCCATGTAAAGGAGTTTTGTAACTTCCTGAAGCCCTTTCATGCAAAATCCTTACTCTGAATGCAATTCCAGAAAGATAGGACATTACAGCAGTTTAAAAGGAAAGGTTTTCCCTGAGCATTTTTCTCCTCTTCGTTGGAGCCTTGCAAATATGAAATAGGTCAATTGGGGCAACATAATAACAGCAATTAATATGAAATTAATTGACCTATATTGAAAATGCAATGCCCATTGAAATGGCTTCAGAGCTAAATCACGTAGATAGCTATATTAATAATAATTAAGGATTGGAATTTTTCTCTGTAGATGGGTTGTCACTTTATAAGAGTTAGTTGGAGCTACATATTACTGCAGCACATCAATTAAGCTTCGCTTTATTATAACCACTAGTCTCTGAACATGCATATTAAAAGATCTCAAGGCACAGAGTCTACGAGACGTGTGGAAAAGAGATTAGAAATACTCTGTGTGTCTAAGAAATGTATCATCTTATCACAAGCTTTTCTTCCTCCCACCCAAGATAATGACTATGATGACAATGATAATGTGATGATGATAATGATTATAATAATGGGATGATGATTTTGATAAGGGCTTCTCACCAACATGTCCTGCTTTTGGCAAAACTTTCCTAAGGCAAATGCATATTTGTCTTGGAAGAACTGACAAAGAATGTATATTTTAGGCGTTTGTTGCTGGTCGGATGAAAGATGGTATGTTAGGTGGTAGAATTTGTCAACATTAATATTCAAATATTACTCTCTTGGCATTGAGACCCAGTGAGGCTTCAAATTCTCATGGGATCTTAGCTGAAGCAGTATCTGTGACCTTATGAGCATTTTTTAGATAAACTAAGTTAAGCAGTGTGACTGAAATTTCAAAGGAAATAAATGTAAACACACAGTCTTTCAAATACTTACAACTAACATTCCTTTTCACAAACATACATGAAGCCATAGATAAAGCAGTCCTTTACCAAAGAGAGCAGGAAAATGCTGTGAGGAAAAGAGGGTGATCAGAAAATTATCTCATATTTGTCTGTTTTGCCAATGAATATTACAGAGCTGTGGGTGAAGCACTGTACTTTGGGGAATAGAAATGACAATTGCAATCAGAAAGGCTATTTGCATTATTTGTTTCTATTTTATTTTAGGAAAAAATCAATAAAAATGGGGAACATCATAGAATTTAAAAGAACCTTTGTGTTATATTTTCTACATTCCTTATGGAAGGGCAGAACATCTCGTATGCTTTGTTAGAACCATTCCAGAAAAAGAAAAAAAAAAAGCCATAATCATCACTTCTCAATCCTACAATCTTATGCTTTCCAGTTCTCCTTTTTTTTTTTTTTTTCTCTTTTTTCTTTCTTTTGACCCTCTGGCATGTCACATTCTTGTTTTGTACTTGTTTTGACCCCAAATAAATGGTGGAAGACTAAGAACCAAAAGCAGAACCATAACTGGGTCAGAAGAGATTTGAAAATTCCATGATGCCGCAGATAGCGCAATACTTACTTACGGCACCAACTTACTTCTTACCATAATGGCTACTGTCTAAGCAAATGAACCATGGTCTACTCAGTTGCTTAGAAACAAAACCTGAGAGCCATCGTTGACCACTCTCCTTCTCTCACACCCCAAATCCAAATCATCAGCAAAACTGTCAGCTCCTAATCAAAACATATTCAAAATTCAACAACTTATCATCGCCATGGCTATCACCATAAGCAAAGCTAGTACCCATCGTTTTCTGTACTACTGCAATAGTCTCTCAATATTCCTCATACTACTTGCCTCCATGATACTTTTACTGTCTATAATTTGGCCTCCACACAGTTGTCTGTGATCTTCCTAAAAGATAAATTATATTATATCATGTTCCTACCCTCAACCTTCCAGTGCCTTCCCATTATACTTAGAATAAAATTTGAAATCCTCATCATGGCTTCTAAGTCCTCATGAGATTTAGGCTCTGACGACCACTCTGACTTAATTTCCTATCATACTTCAACTTACTCACTGCACTCCAACAACCCTTGCCTTCATATTCCTTTATACCCCAAAGCCCTTCCTATATCAGTGCTTTTACTCTCTGTTTGGAATATTTGTATTCCAAATATTTGCATGGCTCACTTTCTTTCTTCAACCACCTTTCTATCTAAATTTAACCTTCCAGAGTATAACTTTTAAAATTCCACCTAGCATATCCTGCCATGTTAATGTCTGTGATGGTTAAGTCTTTTTTTGGAGGTGGAGACAGAGTCTTGCTCTGTCACTCAGGCTGGAGTACCTTGGTATGATCCCGGTTCATTTCAGCCTTGACCTCCTGGGTTTCAACAATCCTCCTGCCTTGGCCTCTCAAAGTGCTGGGATCATAGGGGTGAACCACCACACCTGATTGTAATGGTAAATTGCATGTGTCAACCTGAGCGATCTAAAAGATGCCAAGAAGCTCAGAAAACATTAATTCTGGGTGTGCCTGTGAGGGTGTTTCCCAAAGAGAGTGACCTTTGGTTTGGTAAGGAAGATCACCCTAACCAATGGGTGTGGGCATCATCCCATCTGTGGAGGGCCCCAGTAGAACAAAAAAGTAGAAAGAGGACAAATTTGTTATCTTTGCTCAAACTGGGACATCCATTTCCTTCTGCCCTTGGATATTTTGCAACCTTGGTTCTTGGGCCTTCAGAATCTACCGGGACTTACATCATTGGCCCCCCAGTTCTCAGGCCTTTGAACTCAGACTGGAACTTTCTTATCTCTTGGCTCCTCTAGTTCTCAGGCCTATGGGCTTCAACTGGAACTACACCACTGGCTTTCCTGGGCCTCTAGCTTCCAGACTGTCTTCCAGCAATTGAATCAACAAGTCCTATCTTGTAGGGGGATTGGGGTGACACACTTCCATTCCTTCTGGTCACAGAACCAAGCAAATCCTCTTATATGTTTTACATTAATGCAAAAGAATAAGATAGGTCCTATATGGGTACTTTTCAAAGACTACTAATATGATACTCTATTTGTATTACTGTGCATTCTATTTTCAATCTATGAAAATAAACAATGGTAATAAATATTTATGGTCTACATTGAAGTGCGCATGCAACTGCAAGTGCTCATGGGCTTGCATTCATAAGAGAGCTTAAAGTATGTGAAAGGTCATTTACAGACTAATATCCGTAATAGAACAGAGCAATTACCAATTCATAAATTGTGCTTTGGCTAGACTTCTCCTTCCTAGACTTTTCAAGAGCATTGGCTTTAGCTATGGGCCTACTTAATTGGCTGTATCTGAATTTTACAAACCTCAGATCTCACATCATTGTAAAGGTTCATCACTACATTCGTATATGTAGCTATCATAAAAGCAGATGTTTACTTAAAACTAACAATTCTTGAATTTTTCTAAATATTCTTTGCTGTCACTATTATTTGGCCTGGAACTATTAATCATGGAATATACCTTAATTATTCTTCTCTTTTCCCTTCCACTTAAATACTTTAAAAATCACGCAGGCTTTTTTTTTCACATTTTTTGAAATAACCAATTGGCTTAGCCCCACCACCCCCTTTTTTTTTTTTTTTTTTTTTTTTTTGCTGTGTCACCTTTTAATACAGGTTTTCATCACCTCTGCAAAAGGGATTTTTTTTCTCACCAGTGAAAAAGATGGATTGGTAAGCAGCCCTACAGCCTATAAACTGTTTCCTTTTAATTCAGGCCTGAGCAGTTTGGCCTGGCTTGCTTTCAGGTAGTATATAACTTGTCTGAATTCCTTCTAAAGGGCCTCCTGCTCATGTATTTATGCCTGAGCACTTGGGTGAGCCTTGAAACAGCCTCTCTACAGAGTGATGAGATGTTTGCTCACCTCCAGCCCACATTGTAATGAAGCATGCCCCTTGCTTTTAAAATCCTGAGGTTCTGACCTCTCCAGGTGAAGCTTTCCCTGGAAATGGCCCCCTGAGGCTACTCCCAACTGCAAAGTTTATGTGTGGGATACTAGTAACTATGTTCACCCTTAAGGTTTTTTTTCTCTTTACATTGTCAGCTGTTTTCATGTTCCAACATAAAGGCCCACACAGGAAGTATTAGGAGAGATTTCTAGACCTCCTAAGGCTAAACCTGCTAAAGCTTTCCCTTAACATTCAAATACTTAAAGGAACTTTGTGTAAACTACAAATTTTGCAATAGTGTATTCATTTGAAGAAGAGTGGTATAATATGCAAAATAACAAAGAATTTTTTCATCATAAATGTCATTGCCAAGAACAGGAACTGATGTTACTTGGCTTTGATCTTTGTTTTCTTCCCCTTCCTCCACTGCTTAATTCAATTATGTATCCCTCCTTTACATAATACAAGCACCACTCCTCCCCAACTCCTCCTTAATTACAGACTATTCAGGGATCCTGGATGTTCTGAGATAGAGCCAGTATATTTTGGCATTGTTTTATTCAAACCTCTACCAGGTACTGCATGTTCAAGACAATTTTCTTTTTAAGTGCCTAAGTGCCACCCCCCCACCAAAATCAGACTACTACTATAGATAATAGCTCATTAAGTAATCAGTAGATTATGAAGTGGTTGAAATGTAGTTGAAAATTAATGGAAAGATTGAGACAAAGAGGCTACTTAAATTCCTTTGATGAGATGATACAGCAACTTACATCTAATCTAACTGTCTGCTACTCCCTCTCACCCAATTAACTATGCAATCACAAATTTTATGAAAATATTTCAAACTATATTTATATTATGGCCTTGTCAAATACAGTTTTTAAATAATTTTGGCCCAGAATTGAAGATTTAAAAGAAAAGTGAAAACTTTATTCTTTATATGTTATCTTTTTACCTAACACTTGGACTACCACCAATTATTCTGCTGATTTTGGGGGGAAAAGTGAGAAGAGTTATGGAAGGATAGTATTGGTAAAAGGAGATAGCAACACATTATGATAGACCTTTCAGCCTGTTTCTGTTCTAAGCCTACTATACAGCAAACTAAACTCAAGACAGTCCTGTCCTTTACCATCTATGACTGGAGAAAGAAGATAGGAACAAATAAAGAAGCATTAAGTAGGATTCGTAAATGTAGTTAGATATCAAAAAATGATAGCTGTGAAAAGGTATCTGAGGGATGAACTGCCATCTCTCTTTTAAAGTGTTACGTAAAAAGAATTTTAATTGTGATGATGAAGTATGATTTTAGAGAACCAAACAAAGTCTGAGAGAAAGACCAGAGGGTGAGCTGGTTAAGACACCTATTCCCTCCAGCACAGTGAGTCAACTTCATAATACCATTCTCTGATTAGCAATCTTTTTGATTTTTCTTTCCTTGGTTCAAAACATTTCCATAAATTGCAATTATTTCCCACAGTGTCAAATATATTTTCCTTGACAAAGGTGATTATTAGGTATTAAAGTCTAATCTCATAAGAAATTTGTGAATTGTTAAGCCTATTTCTTAACTAGTCAAGAGCAAATCCTTCCTTCTCACAATTTTTAATGCTAATGTTGCATGTTATCACCTGCATGTCAGGAGAAAATTCTTTAGGCAAAGATGTTCCATTCAGAAGAGAACAAGGGCAGTTACTCTGCACTAAATATATCATGATGGACTTTGATCTTTCCAGTCTCTTCATATATCTTTTATTTTTACCCAGAAAAGTTGTTCATATGTTCAGTTGTAGAGATGAAAATATTAATTTAAACCAAAAGCATAATGCAGGAAAAGCAATCTAATTACAAAAAGCCATTGATACAGAAAAAGTATACTTTCAAATAAAGTTGTGAAAAGGTCACCACAAATCTTTATATGCTAAATAAATGGCATCAAATACATAATGTTACACATGTACAGAAACAGTTTCCATAGAGGACTAATACTGTCCTCTGTCACTGATACCTCTAGTTGATCAAGATAAAAATAGATACCATTTGAAAATTAACTAATATGGTTAAATTAACAAGTATACTTTCAACTGGGCACAGTGCCTCACGCCTGTAATCTCAGCACTTTGGGAGGCCAAGGTAAATGTATTGCTTGCACCCAGGAGTTCAAGAGCAGCGGAACAACATGGCAAAATCTAAAAACACAAAAAATTAGCCGAGCATGACAATGCACATCTGTAGTCCCAGCTACTCGGGAGGCCTAAGTAAAAGGATTACCTGATCCTGAGAGGTTGAAGCTGCAGTGAACTATGGTTATGCCACTGCACACTCCAGCCTGGGTAGCAGAGGGAGACACTGTCTTAATAAAAAAAAAATCAGAAAAAATAAATAAATAGATATACTTTCACTATAAACTCTACAAAGAATATAGACTATATCATGTTTATAAACACGCAGAAAAAATAGGCATGTACAGTTTCAGAAAATATTTTAACATATTCCACAAAGCAGAAATTATGTAGGGTACATTGTCTGACCAACATAAAATAATATAAGAAATAATAATAAAAGGCTAAAGAAACAAAACAAGCAAAAACTCTAACCATGAGAAAAGTTGCTATAATTTTTTTCTAAATAACTTTGTTTAGACCAAAAATAAATAAAAGTTAACAGTTGAAGACAAATTAGAAAATAATAAAAATTAGTATGTTACATTTTAACTTTTATGAGATGCAGCCAACGTGATATCAAGAGACAAAATCACAGCCTTGGAATATTTTTACAATTAAATAAGAAAAAAATAAAAATAAACCAGGTGTCCAAGAAGTTAAAAAAAGAAAACACACTTGAGGAAAATAGAAGAAAGATAATAGTGAATATAAAAGCAGAAATTGATTTATTATTAAACAGAAAGATAATAGAAATATTAAATAAATTCAAGAAGCACAAAAGAAGAGAAAAATTTCCTGCAAATAAAATCCAGAGAGAAACGGTGATTGAACTTATAATGATAAATACCTGGGATGTATTGTGCTTCTCTGTAGCAGAGGCTATTCTTAAGCTTTGCCTAGTATTTCAGTTAATCCTTAAAACAAAACTCTAAAGTGTTTATTTCTGTTCTTTTTTAATAAACGTGGTCACTGAAGTTGCGGGTTTCACTTGCTATTATAGCAAAGCTCCTTATGTATCAAAGATGGAATTTCAAAGAACCCTCTCTCCTTACCCCAAAACCTGGGTTCCTAACAACTATACTATTTTTAACAACATTATCTAATAAAGATGATCATAGAAGATTAAAATGCCTAATTTTAATTAGTTTGATAAACTGGATGAATTGGGCAATTTTCTGATAAAATATACATTTCTCGATTTTACCAAGTTTAATTAGGCAATCCATATATACAAGTAACCATTGAATTAATTGAATATGTTACAAAAAATATCTTCAAACATGGCTCTAAGCCAAAATGGTATTTAATTTTAACTAATGAGCTTTTAAAAAAAATTCTCAAAGAACAAAATTGCCAGCCTTATATTACTGATTCTAGAATCTAAAAATAATAAACAGTAGTTTTTAAATTAAATTAAATTTTTACTTATTTATTTTTGAGACAGGGTGTTTCCTGTTGTTCAGGCTGGAGTGCAGTGGCACAACCATGGCTCACTGCAGCCTCGACCTCCTGGGTTCAATCAGTAGTCTCACCTCAGCCTCCCAAGTAGCTGGGACTGCAGGAATGCACCACCAAGCCCAGCTAATTTTGTATTTTTTGTAGAGATGGGGTTTCGCCATGTTGCTCAGGCTGGTCTCAAACTCCTGGACTCAAGCCATCTGTCCACCTTAGCCTTAAAGTGCTGGGATTATAGCCTTGAACAACCCGCCTGGTTAGTTTTTTTAATTTTAAAAATTAAATATGTAGTATCAAAACTTGATAAGGATAAAAAGAAAATAAATAATACATTTATCTTAGATAGATGTGAAATTGCCAAATACAAGCACCATTATGAAGACACTTGATTAGATAAAATGAAATCCCATTACTCATTAACCGTGATATAGAATAGCTCTTAAATCATTCATCAGCCTCACCTTATTGTTAAATTACTAGAGATAGTCTCATTAAATTCAGGAACAAGGGAAGAATTCTCACCATCATCATCATTACATAATAATGTTAGGAAGGCCCTGGCTAATTAACAGCCGGTAAAACCATTCATAAGAAACAAACAACATTTGGAAAGTAGGAGATAAAACTATTTCTATGACTATACCACACCGTAAACAAAATACATAACTTCCAAACTCAAAATTAATGAGTGCTAATGAGATGATCCAAGATAACAGAAAAATGAATGATACAGTCTTTAGCTTATTCTATATTATAAATAACCAATTTGTTGGAACAAAGTCCCACCTGCATCTAAGTGTGCCTAAGAACAGAAAAGAAGGAATAGATCCCTGCAAGTGGAAACCCCTGTGGCATGCTGCTGACAGGCTAAAATTTCCATGCCGTCTCTATTATTCACAAACAAAATGTTATTGAGGTCCTGCTAGGCACCAGGATCTGTCCAGATGTGGAGAAAATAGTGTTGAAAAGATCCAGAAGATACCATTGTAATGTAGCTTATAATTGATTGGGATGAGTGGAACAAAGGATTATAAAAATGAAAAGTAAATAAACTGAAAACAGAGTGAAAAGTGCTATCATGAATAAAATGGGTTAATGAGGTGGAGACTCTGGGGCTACTTTGGGCTCGGAATTCAGAGTCCTTTCTCAACAGGTGACATTTAACCTGAGAACTGAATGATGAGAACCAGATACGTGATCAGGTTGAAGAGAATTCTAGACAGAATCTTTTATTTTGACTTAAAATTTATTTAACATTTATGTTGGATTTTATAATACATGCACGCTTCTTTTAATGTAAGTACATTGTGGACCCTTCCTCCGAGATTAATGTCATAGTCATTGAGAAGTCCATTCAGACAGCCTTCTCCATTTAGTTGCTTTGACTTCAGTTCATTTTGACACTTCTTATAAACTAGCTGTTAGACATTGTTCTCCACCTCTTAGCCAATCTCCTTTTCCTCCTTTCTACTTTACTCATTAATATATGCAATATACTTTCTCATCTTATCTCTGACTCTCACCCCCATCTGAACTCATTACTGAAATGAACGATGGGGTGTCTCATTTGACATATTACTTGTTAATAAAAATTGTGATACCCAAGTGGCCTCAATAAATTGTGTTCATACAAATTAAGGTAATATCAAATTGGCTGTTTCAAAATGTTCTTTTTTTTACCCCTTATCATTCTGACACACACCCCTAAGGCGGATCATTTTTAAAAGTATATAAGAATATTAAAATAATTTGATTTTAATTCTGGTAGTAAGATGGAAGCAGGTTAGATCTGATTCTTCTCTCCTCTCTTGGACCCTATGCATTAAGGAAAACAGCAACCACAAAACCCAAGAACTCTATTTCCAGGGAAATCGCAAGACAAATTTCAAATTGTGTAAGTGTTTATTAAAGCAGCTGAAGCTGACAAAGCCTTTCAGAAATCCTTGTGGAAAGAGGCAACAGAAGCAGCAGAAGACTACAAAAAATGGGGTGGCATGTGGGAGGGGACAGCTAGTGGTATGAAATCTTAGTAAGTGCCAGAAAAAAATGTATACCTTCTATACAGAAACTATCTCTTCATTTGTGATAGTGACCATGAAGACACTACAGAGCATGGGAATGACTACAAAGGCAGTGATGGAATGTATTAGGTTCTGAGAGGAAGCATGGGCTACAGAAGGGGTTCACACTAAGAAAACATTCATCAGTAGACAGCGAAGTTTCTAAGAATTTTTAGGGTGTTTTCACTTAGTAATCTCAGAGGGAGCCTAAGATAAAGAAAGATTAATCTCAAAGAGATTCATAGACATGGCTTTTGTTTAAGGGAGTGTATTATTAATTGAGAAATAAGAAACCAAAAACTTAGCCAGGCACAGCTGCCTGTAATCTCAGCTACTCAGGAGGCTGAGGTGGGAGAATTGCTTGAGATCACAAGTTCAAGACCAGCCTAAGCAATACGGCAAGACCCTGTCTCAAAAAAAAAAAAAAAAGAAAAGAAAAAAGAAAAAGGAAAGAAAAAAAAAACTTTTTAAAGTAATTACATTGGAATGGACTAAAGATTAGACTAAAATGGACAGAAATTATATAAAATAAGAGGGTTTTGAGCCTTAAAACTTCTACAGATACAGAGCTGGTTGAGAAAACTATTAATATGTAGATGTAAATATTGGTAATTTCTATTGGAAAAGAAAGGATAACGCAAAGGGAAGAATCAGGAACCCAGAGGGTATAGCCAACACTCATGGAAAGTCATTTTTAGGGAGTCCAGCAAACCCCTAAACCATGCTGGATTTCAGAAATTACTGTGAACCTTATTCAACTGGATTATTTGTTGCAATGACTCCATCTCTATCCCACCCCTGCACGTTGTGTCGAGGGGAAGCAAGAGTGCAGAGAGTACATGGAACTCATTTAGTTGACAGAACTCTGGACTGCCAGCTGATGCC
This sequence comes from Cacajao melanocephalus, assembly GCA_963573385.1. NCBI lineage: Eukaryota > Metazoa > Chordata > Mammalia > Primates > Pitheciidae > Cacajao > Cacajao melanocephalus. The sequence continues at coordinate 62,215 of CAUYLG010042193.1, read as the reverse complement.
ATAAGAGAATTAAACTTTTGTAGACCTTAGGAGGAGATGAAAGTATTTTATATGTTTGAGAAAGTAAACAATTTATGGCCAGATACGGAAGGTGCAGCTTACAGATGGCCACTAAATATTTCGTAGTCTTCTCTTTCAAGCATAATTCCTCTCCAGTTAAATCAGGGCTTATCCTAGTGTCTTGCTCACTAAATCAAATGCAGGTAAATTCAACTACTTCTGAGGCTGAGGCTAGGTCATAAAAAGCCCTTCAGAGCCCACCCAGTCTCCTAGTAATACCCCCCGATTCGAGCCATGAGCTGCCATATGGTAAGGTTGACTACCCTGCTGAAGATGCCACCTGGAAAGGACCTGAGACCACACAGGAAGGAATAGGATCCTAACCGAGCTTAATTCTTGGCCATCTCCACCAGGCCACCAACGTACATGTTACACTATTTTGAAACCTTCAGACCAACCAAGCTAGTAGCTGAATACCAACAAGTGATACCAGTTAAGGAAATATGGAGCAGAAGAATTGCCCACCTGAGCCCTACTTGAATTCTTACTTTTTAAATTGTGAGATATAACAAAATACTGTTGTTTTTTATGCCACTAAGTTTTAGGATAGTTTTTTAGACATCAATGGACAACAGAGCATCCATAGAAATGCATATAATAAACATGTACACACTATGTCATCTAAAAGAAGAGGGGACTAAGGGTCTTACAATGAGATATAATTTTAAAGGTAACCAGTGGAACACAAATACAGACCTTATAAAATATCACAGTCCCAACAAGAAAAAAGCACAGAAAACAGACTAGAAAACAGGCTTAAAATGCACACACACAAACACTTGCTATAAAATCTTGCAATGAACAAATGTTTCTGGACAGCAATTTGTCAATATGTAGCACAAATCTTAAAACTTACTATATATATATATATATATATATATATTGGAATCATCATTACTACCCAAAATATGATTTAATAAATTATGATTTATCATATAACAGAATAATGTGTAACCACTGGAAAACATGTTTTTAAGAACATTTAATACTTTGAAATCCAGGCAGAGTATAACATTAAGTGCAAAAGAGCAGAAAGCAAAACTATATGAAGAAGATAATGTAATTTTATAGAAAAACCAAGCAGCAATTAATATATATGTAGAGTTTTTTAACAGATAGAAAAAACTTAAAAATATCAGTAAGGTTCTTACCTATAGTTAGTGGGAATAGATTTTTATTTTATTCCACATATTTTAGGGAAACATATTTCCATATAATTTGGTAAAATTATAAAAATCCATTTTAAATGAGCAAATAAGTAAATTGTCCATCAAACTAAGGATCTACCATCTTTCACAGTGAAGCTTTCTACTCTCCCTTCTATAATTATGAATTGGATTCCAGAAAGAGTGATGGTTAAATCAGCTCAACCAAAACTGACACCCTAAGAAGACATATGCGGAGCAAAATTCTTAAGCAAAATTTATTCTGTATACTTGTGGAATATTTATTATTTCTGAGGTGTCCACAGATGTCTGGTTAAAGAGGAATTGTCTAGTTATGTGTCATCTTAGATGCCTTTTAGCTTCTTCAAAATCAAAAGGCAAAACCTTGTTCCTGGGGCCATCGTCTAGCCAGGTGGCATTTCCTACTAGATATTAAACTCGGAATATGTATCACTCCACACAACATCAAGAAACCTTACCTCTGACAAATGTGTTGTCTTTATTTAATTAATGGTCTCCAACAAATCCCTAATAATTTCAATATAATCTTCAGTACCTCAAAACATTTAAAAAAAAAAAAAGAAATCTTCCTAAGTCACTACTCTCTCTTGGTTTTCTGTTATTGTTAACTCAGTTCCTTTTTGTGCATAGAGTAGTTTGCAAACTGAATTAATTTCAGGATGTTAGGTAACTGTCCAGTTTTTTCCACGCCATTGCCTCGTAAGATCATGAAAGAGTTAAATCTCCTCCACAGTCACCATCTAAGAGCAACATACAAGGCAGGAGCATCTGGCTCATTATTAGATTATGTGGGCACCAGTCAGCATAGAACTCTGAGCAGACTAAGTAATAGCAGTGGAGGCATAGTTGTGGAAAAGCAACCCACAGCTTGAATGGCCAGGACACAAAATTACTCTTTGGTCTTGGCACAGAGATAGGCACTACTTTCTTTTCTATGCAGCTCTTTTTACTTCAAAAGAAAAACATTCAAAATGCATTCGTTTACATTACTTTCAATCAAATATCTAAAAATATGAAAAGATTAATTTTTAAATGCCTAAATATATTTTCTTCTCAGACCCAACCTTAGATATTTCATTTCATCATACCCTTCCATACTCTCCTACCCAAAAAGGAAAAAGAAAGTGTCTGGTATTTAACTGGACCTGAAGTCAGAAGATTCTAAGTACCACAAGAAAGACTACTCTTTTGATATTTTTGGCAAGCACCAGGAGTGGATGTTCTAGAATTCTGGCCAAATTTTCCATCCAATTTTGCCGACTAACTTGTGAGGTTCTGGGCATTTGGAAAGAAACAGATAAGAAACTGAGCATCAGACTTTTTAAAAAATAAAACCCAGACACTAAAGGTCTTCATGCTCAACAAAGGTGGTATTTTTTACAGCGTGCACGGTCCTGTTGCCTGGACTCCATTGACTACTCAGAGGTGAACTGCAAGCATCAGAGGTTCCTCTTACTAAAGAACAGACACTCTGCAGTATCAGAAGGGCGTTTCTGGGAGACCTGATGGGTCTAATAATCAATTCTCTGGCCACATCTAGACTTCACACTAGATGTTTGACAATTGTGCATGCTTTGTTTGGGAACACAACTGTGAATACAACTTAAATTGTTAATTGTAACTGGCAAAGCTTCAAGCTCTCTTCACTCACATACTTTTCTCTCTACTGAATATTCCTTCTCCAACTCTTTGCATGGCTCACTCCCTTAGTTATTTTAGGTATCTTCTTTTGGTCATATCGTCAGAAGACTTCATTGACTACTCAATATAAAGATAAAAATCCTTCTCCCTCTTCTAACCCATATAGGATTGACAGATGTAGGGGCCTGGGTGGGAGGAAGGACAACCAGTTATATTTGAATTTCAGATGAGCAACAGATATGCCATTTTTTAGTATAGGAATGCTCCAAATAATGCTTTGGACATATTTATACCAAAAAAAAATTACTTGGATTTCTAATTCAAATTTAACTGAGTGTACTATATTTTATCTGGCAATTCTAAACACACCCCAATGTTCCCTTTCACCCTATATTTTAGTTTTTTCCACGGTATACACTACCACCTGACTTATCACATATTTATTAGTTCTTTTATCTCTCTTCTGAGCTAGACTGAAGGCAGGGACATCATTGTATTCTAGGACCCAGAACAATACCTAGCATGCCAAGATTCGTTGCATGAGTGGAATGAATGAGTGAATGAATGCTGATACACTACTATGTAGAGCTTGGGGATGTGGTCTCCTTGCTCTAGGATCACCCTCTTCCTCTGCTAGTCCTTCGTGGCCAGAAAAAGGCAGGTTATGAAGGCTTGGTTTGGCAGCTGTAAGCTTCTCGGAAAATTCTGCTTAAGCTTCCCCATTGTTCAGGCTTCCTTACCAAGTCCTAGTCAGTCAGTTTCTTTCTCTCAAGCTTGCCTGGTGCTTTATACAGAAACCAAGGAGGCAGAATAGTTTGGAGATTCTTAGTGGGCTATGTTTTCAGAAGGAAAAACCTTGTTGGATAGCAAATGTCATTCTGAATTTGTTCAATGTCAGAGCAGAGCTCACAGAAAGTCACTGTTTATGTCTGACACAAATCTTTATTACGCAATTGAAAATGTTCTCAGTTACTCTAACTTACTTTTAATAAAAACTTTAACGTGTTTTTATTTCTTCCAGGAAGTAGATACAAAGATGTCATGCAATACTGATTTAAAGTCCTGGCAAGTTTGCCCTTTTTTCTGAATTATTTTTTTTTAAAGATAAATACATGGATTTGTGTATGAGTGTATATTAAGATTACTTTATGTCAGAAAGTAAATTGCTATTCTTTTTATTTTTAGGAAAAAATATGTTTCCATTATACATTAACAATGAGAAGCAATGTAATGTATTATGCAATTGAAATTAGTGTTAACATCTATCTATACATCACATAAAAGTGTTCATAAACTTTTTTTAGCTGTAACTTGAAAAAAATCTGCCAAGCAAAAATCATAACACATGCAATTCTGTAGTTTAAAATATTAACTAGAAATAACATTAAAATGAGAATATAAATGATTTCACAGACTGAAGTTCATTTCATATGTAGAGAAACACAGGACATAGAATAAACATAAAAATCTGCTAAAGATGGTGTAATTTTTTAATTACAAAATCTCAAGTTTCTCAAGTCCCAAACAATGACTAGCACTTTGAAGTTAACAGTTACAATTTAAGATGCAAACAACTATTTTTCATAAATAATCTACTAATGATAAAGTTCTAGCTTAACCACTAAAGTAAAAACTCGTTTTTTTTTTTTTTTTTTTTGATACAGAGTCTCGCTCTGTTGCATAGGCTAGAATTAAATGCCTCAACCTTGGCTCACTGCAGCCTCTGCCTCCTGGGTTCAAGCAATTCTCCTGCCTCAGCCTCCTGAGTAACTGGGACTATAGGTGCACACCACCATGCCTGGCTACTGTTTTGCACTTTTAGTGGAGATGGGGTTTTGCCATGTTGGCCAGGCTGATCTTGAACTCCTGGCCTCAAGTGATCCACCTGTCTTAGCCTCCCAAAGTGCTCAGATTACAGGCATGAGCCACTGCACCCGGCCCAAACTCAACTATTTTCTTATGGCTTTACAAAGAGTTAGTTTTCTTGCCATATACATTTTCCGGGTAGTTCTACCTTGTCTCTATTCTCTAATACGTTTTATCTTGAAGTTTCAAACATAGTTCTTGCTCTTCAACATGTCTTGCTTCTATTTATCACCAAGGTCTATTCCCAAACTCACTGTATCTTTGAGTCCATAAATAACCTGATCCTCATCTCAACTCTGGAAATCTGACTTCCCTTCTTTCTTTAAAGATAATATAGAAGCTCCTCTTAACTTTTAGTTCAACCATATATAGGCTTCCATATTCTCCAAGCATGTGTTTCTCTCTCCGAACATTCCTCATTATGTTTACAATAAAAATATTGCAAACATTTACTAAATAATTATGTATGCCAGATATTTTCTATGCAGTTGATAAATGTTAACTAATTTATTCCTACCATAACTATCTAATGTAGGTCCTATTATTGTTTCTATTGTTCAGAAAAGTAGTATGAGGCCCCCAGAGACAAAGTAACTTAGAATTTAGCCTGAGAGTTTAGTTCCAGGGCCCTGGCTCTCACTGAGCTCTAATGACTTCCATTGACTTAACATGTGTGCTTCCTTGCCTGACTGTGAAAGCCTAAAGTTCAGTGGCTCTTTATTCATAAGCATTGTATCTCCAGTGCCAGGCATAGTTCCTGTATCACAGCAGGAATTACAAAGTCTTGCTAAATTGGAAGGAAGGAAAGAAGGAAGGAAGAAAAGAAGGAAGGGAGGGAGGGAAGGAAGGATGGAGGGACGGACAATTAAAGCAACATATTGTGCTTAGACAATTCAGTTGGTATTTTATGCTTTCAGCATCTTCTGAGACTGTCCATTTACTCTACCAAAGACAAACAAAGAACAAACAAACAAAACTTTCACCCACCCAAAGCAAACAAATGAACTCAAGTTCTTATTTAACTATAAGTCATTTCTTCTAGGACACTGAACACAGGACACCTAGAGTTTACCACACTATGCTTTCAGTCAATCCGTCACTTTTTAAATGTTTACTAAATACATATTGAGTCAGCCAATTCCCAGGGTATTTGCCCTGTTCTATTTTCTGTAATTAAAAAAAAAACAACCTCTATCATACATAATTAATTATATTAACTGTTAATTGTCTGTCTTACTCTTTTAACACGTAAACTCCAGAAAGGTACACCTCCTTGCCTTATTCCTGATGTATCATGGGCACCTACAACCATGCCTGACATAAATTACACATTCAATAAACATTTACTAAATGAATGAATCAGTGTGAAAAGTTATAGAAGCTGAACAGATCATGGTGCATTTAGTAATGGAAAGAAATTAGCAGAATGTGGGGTCCCACTGAAAACATATAGTGAAGAAAAATGTAGAATTAAGAGTCACTCAAAATAGTGGAATTACCAATAACCAAATGCAGAATACAGTAAAAGAGAAAAGGAGTTTGGGGAAAAAATTAGGAGTTAATTTTGACCAGGTTTAATTTCAGTTCCATGCAGAACATCTGGGAGAATTCCAGTAGGCAACCAAAATACCTCACTGTCTCATTACTAGCATGCAGAGGCCATAAGTATCAAAGTATTCAAACCCTCATTATGAACATCAGTATTTGTGATTCAGTCTGTTGGTGATTCCTTGCCCCTCAGCCTTCTGTTGTGAAACTATAAATAGGCTGTACTATACAATTGAAAAAATAAGATATATTCCTTAGAACTCAGTGTGTATGTGTATTTATGTGTGTGTGTGTGTGTGTGTGTGTGTGTGTCTAATGTAAGATATTTTGAGTATAAAGTCAAGTGCTACTTAGTTTACCAACAGAAAGATTAAAGGCAGCCAGTTGATGGCAGTTTCTTTTTTCTTTTCTTTTTTCTTTTTTTTTTTTTTTGTCCTATACATTAAGATCATGTTCATTAATTTAGAGGTAAGTTAGAGAAAATGGAAAGACTTTCAAGAGAAAAAAATATTGCTAAGACAGGGCATAGAAAATGAAGAGAATTTACGAAATCAAAACCAAAATTGAAAATTTAAATTTTAGAAAGGAGGAAGGACAGCAGAAAGGGACGAGAACAGACATACAGAGATCCTTTCAGGAACATAAAAATGTCAGCGGAGTACAAGTTGTATGATACTGATATTTTCAGAAAATGCAAGGCAAGTGCATCAGAGTTCTCCAGAGAAACAGAACCAACAGGGCATATATACCCTATGCTGTATCAGGAGCTTTATTTTAAGCAATTGGCTCACAGGATTGGAGAGGCCAGCAGGCTGGCAAGTCCAAAAGCCACAGGGCAGGCTGACAGGCTGGAAAGTCAGGCACTCATTGCTGTTACCATCTTGAGACAGAATGCCTTCTTTTCAGAAAACTTCAGTTTTTACTCTTAAGGGCCTTCAACTGGTTGGGTGAGACCTAAACCACATTATGGAGGGTAGTCTCCTTTACTTAAGTCAACTGATTATAGATGTTACCCACGACCTGGCAACACCTCACTCCATGTTTGATTAAATAACTAGATGCTATAGCCTCGCCAAGCTCACACATAAAATCAACCATCACATCAAGATTATATGCAAAATTCAGGTTGAGTGAAAAGACAAAGATTCAGCTGGTCTAGTTCCCAGTGTGTATCTTCCCATTTATTGAAAAGGTGGAGGAGGGAAAAATGTGAGAGAGAGAGTGAGTGTGTGTACACAAGGCAATAGTTGAGGAGACAATGCCTAGCGAGAACACAGGGCAGAGAACAGTAGTAAATCAAGAATATCACTGGGCCAGGAACCAGAGCACCTGATTCCTTCCATTCCCCATTTGTTAGTTACTGTAATTTGGTCACCAGTAACACAATTTATCTGACCCTAAATGGAAACACTTATAACTGTTCCATACACATCAAAAGACAATTTCTCAAGTCAAATCAGATTATATGTGTGAGTGATTTTACAAAATAAACATCTTTATGTTTCCACATCTATTATTACCACTATCAAGACTATATAAGCAGAAGTCTAGGTTACTTCAATAGAGATGGAGTTGAGTGAACATGTGAACCCAAGAGATATGTTGCATTCAACATTTAGAACAGATTGTCACCAAATGCCACTGTCTCCAATGCTGCCCACTTTGTTCCCTCAGCTTTATTTATTGAAGCTGCATGATTAGAGATCACTGTTCTCATCCCAAAGCACCAATATCCACTTTAAATTATAACTATGAGCTGAGTGAATATGCATTGCATCTACCAGGTTATCATGATCAATATGGAATTAACAACTCTAAGTTCAAATGAGACGTAGAGTTAGTTTCTGAGTGAAGATTTAGCAACAAAGATTGCTGATGTTTAATCAAAAGGTGATTCATAGTTTTAATCCTATGTTATTAGTCCTTCTTGTAGCTTTAGGAATGTTTTAGTAATCAAAATGTCAAATGGAAGACAAATAATTTGAAAGTCTTGAGTTATTGGAGGTTCACAAATTATATAAGCAAAGTACATTTAGGCATAATTAATAGCATATATAGCATTGTGATTAATGAGTTGCAGGAACAGCAGGAAAAATACTTTCTTTTTTCCCAATAAAAAAAGAAATATCTATGTGTACATACTATTCACTTTAACGTACTTATGGATTAGAAAGGAAACACTATCATTACTTTGAAAATGGGATAAACAGTTTCCAAGCCCAAGTGAAGAGCACCAGCAATAGGGATTAAAATCTATACAAACCTGAAATAACACAAATATAATCTAAGCTAAAGTATATGAAAATACACATACTAGCCAGTAAGTGATTTTGCTTTTACCAGCAAAGGATTATGTCTTCACAATAGTCTTTTAATAACTAAATTTCTAGCACATTTAAATATTTATTTACAGATTATCATCAGTTTGGTATAAAAGCAAGAAGATATCTGAAGTGAGTAAGAGTTGGAAGTCTATTTTATTTTTTAATATGTATTTTATTGTGTTTTAGGTTTGGGGGTACATGTGAAGAACATGCAAGATTGTTGCACAGGTACATACATGGCAATGTGGTTTGCTGCCTTCCTCCCCATCACCTATATCTGGCATTTCTCCCCATGTTATCCCTCCCCAACTTCCCATCCCGTGCTGTCCCTCCCCTAGTTCCCCAATACAGACCCCAGTGTGTGATGCTCCCTTCCCTGTACCCATATGTTCTCATTGTTCAACACCTACCTATGAGTGAGAACATGTGGTGTTTGATTTTCTGTTCTTGCGTCAGTTCGCTGAGAATGATGGTTTCCAGGTTCATCCATGTCCCTACAAAGGACACAAACTCATCATTTTTTATGGCTGCATAGTATTCCATGGAAGTCTATTTTAAAGTTTCATAACAGAATAAGGCATTTCTAAAACTGAAATGTTAATTAATGAACAAAATATCGCTTTCGAAAAATTTAAATTGTACTCAAAATTTCTGAAGCATTTTCATTGGGAATGAAGAGTAAAGTGAACTCCATGTAGACATATTGATCCAACAGAAATCTTTCTTAACTTGAATTCTCCCAAAAAGGAGCCTCAGGAGAACGATTTGTGGATAGGTGCTTTTATTTTGAGAAATTCCCCCAGGAAGCAACTAGCAGTGGGCACTGGAGAAAGCAAAACTGGAAAGGAGGAAAAGTATTATTGAACTGAATGTGACTGTAGAAATAGGGGCTCAGTGCTACTGGGGACCCTCTGAGAAACTGTATAGAATTCACCCCAGAATTGTTCTCCTGAGATCAGTCTAGAGGGGAATATTTCATCACCATTCCCACTTTCCACTCATCAAAGGTCCATTGAAGACATTAATTCTCAACACTTCCAGTGGGGCACATGCCCTGCCTTTTATTCTGCAGCTGCACAGAAGCCTGGGGCAGAAAGCAAAGGAAACAAGACAGCTGAGGCCAAACATTATCAGGCTCACCTGCTCCTGGCTGCAAGGCAGGCCAATGGCCAAGAGGTGAGCTGCTAGAGGATGAGATAGTGCAGCATCCCTAAGGGATTGGCCTTCTTCAAATATCGCTGGCACAGCGTAAAGCCAACCTGGATGGCAACATGTTTTTAGAAGAAGCTTTTTTTCAGAGAGATCTGCCCCAGTGTTTTAGCAGAGTTAGATAAATAGATTCATGGAACTTTGGATCCTGAAGTTATCTTGGAAGACTTCTGGTCAAGACATATGCTTTTATTATTAGGAAAGAAAAGCCCTAGATATTTTAAAACCAAATGATCCAGAGCAGGATGAGACCTCAGGTGTTTTTATTTGTTTGCTTCTTTGCTTTTTTCCTAATCCAGAGCTTCTATCTTTTTACTGCATATTTGAGATTCATTTGTTTGTTTGTCCACAAATATTAAATGCCTTCTGGATACTTTTGCAAGCACTATGCCAGATGCTAGGGACACAGTGGTAGAAACTAGACAAGGTCCCTGCAGTGAAAGAAAACACAGGGAGTGGAAGGGGGAAAAGAGAGAAGGAAGAAAGGAAGGCAAATTTATAGTTACAATTGATGCTTTGAAGGAAAAATCCAAGGTGCTAATTTGTGACACAATTACCTAATAATCACTGAACAAGCCTTACTCATTTGATTCCACATGCCAATTTATCTTTCTCATTAGAATAACGTCATTAGTTTTTTATTTTTGTTTTTCTAGCATATACAAGTCCTTCTAACAAAGCCCATAAAGAAACAAAAATGTAAATCAGTTTGCCTCAGGATAGCAGACCATGTAATACATTTTCATTATCCTCCATCTTGAAACTTCCCTTCCCTCTACTTTTATACTATCATATTTTCTTTGTTTCTTCCCACCTCCCTGACCATTGGTTTGGTTTCTCAACTTTTACTTCTTCTTCATCATTTCAACATTGCATTTTCTTGGGCATGTTGTGTCGCTTTTTTCTTCTCCTTCTGTCGTCTTCTTAGGCAGCCTTATTCATTCCACATGACCGACAACACACAAAAGCGTCACAGTTGTTTATCTGTGGTCTAGATATCTCCTCTGAGCTCCAGGCCTTGTATCACAGTTCTCTCTGGATATTTTCACTTGGATATTTCAAGAGCAATAGGTTAAAATGAAACACACAGATTTCCTTCTATCCCGGCCTTCTTCCTCAGCACCCTTCTCTTTCCCCATTGAAGGACATCACAGGACACCAATTGTACAAGTCACTAGCCAGCAGCATTCTGAAAATGCCTTCTCTTAAACTCCTCCATATATATTCCATAATAGATAAACATTTATTGACACCTTTCTGTTCTTTTCTTTCCTCCACTGTCATCCCCGTCCAAGCTCTCATCCTCTCTATCTTGGACTACTGCAGCAACCTCCTATCAAAGGTAGCCATTTGCATTCAGTGTGGTTTTGCATACCATAGCCAGATTGCTCTTTCCAAAATGCAAATTCTAGCTATATTCACCACTTGCGTCCTTTCCCCCTTCCCCTGAGTAAAATGTCGGTGACTTCCACTGCATTCAGTGTGAAGGCCAAACTCCTTCACGTGACCACATGATCCTACCTAGTCTGGTATAGAGAAGCTAAGAATATAGTCAACTTTGTTTAATGGTGTTCAGTTATAATCCAGTCAAAACAAACATTCTCTACTTTCTTCACATAGAAGACATAATACATTGATTCCTAGAGGTCATGTCACAGTTATAAATAGGAATAAGTAAATTTTATATATTTTTCGAAAGATCAAATCTCTCCAAAAGCTTCTGGTTGCAATATTTGTTCCTCTCTTGAGAGCAAAAAGAAACTCATTAGTAGCCACATGCTCAGAATATTCAATGGTATTAATTAAATTCCATTTAAATGTACAGTAAAATAATCACTAGAATCCTGGAGCCATAATTATTGAAGACTAAGGTTCTGGTTGTTGCAGACCTGTGGAACTGGAGAGGAAAGTGTGCTGGGGAGAGATGAGAAGAGGAAAGAAAAAGGAAAAGTTTTAGAAAGAAAAAAAAAGGTAATGAATAATATGGTCAAGATTTCAATCCACTGGCAGCATTGGACACACCAGATCTTGATGGCAACACTGGGCAAGGTTCCTCTCCAGAGATAAGGCCCATGTCTTGAAGAAGGGAAAGACCAGAAGCCCAGTTCATTTGCTATTGTATTAATTTTTCACAAAACCAGTACACAAAGTGACACTTTTAAGGTCATGATAAAAATTGCTATTGAGCCACCTGGGCACAGTGGCTCATTCCTGTAATCCCAGCACTTTGGAAGGCTGAGGTGGGAGATGACTTGAGGTCAGGAGTTCAAGACCAGCCTGGCCAACATGGTGAACACCTGTCTTTACTTAAAAAAAAAAAAATTATCCCAGTGTGGTGGTGTGCACCTATAGTCCCAGCTACTAGGGAGACTAAGACAGAAGAGTCGCTTGAACCCAGGAAGTGGAAGTTGCAGTGAGCCGAGATCACACCACTGTACTCCAGCCCGGGTGACAGAGCGAGTCTCCATCTCAAAAATAAGTTAAAACACTTGTTTTAATTAAAAATAAAAGTTGCCGTTGTACTCCTGAAATAATAAGACTCTTATAGATATCAAAACGAAAGAAAGAAATATAAGAAGGAGAGGAACATGCCTTATTGTTTTTTAAATCTGTATACGCTTAAAATACATGCTTCAAAAAAGATCGCTTTCTTCCTAGCTTTTCTTTTTCAAAATTTCAAAGGCAGGACAAGTTCCCATAACAATAAGAAATAGTTTTTTAAGAAACAATATAAATATGTATTTTGTGGTCTATGTTAAAACCTGCTTTTTGAGTCATGCTTCATGGTGACTGCTTTAGAAATGTCAGTCCACAACAGACTAAAACTTTATCACTCAAACTTTCCTCTATTGCCCAAGACTGGAGTGGCATTAGTAGATCATTTTTCTTTCTTTTAATAAACTACTGCTGATTGCTTCTACAACTTAAAAAATTCCAAATATGAATGAATATTTAGTATCTTTTTCCCTTCTGAGTGATCAATGTGAAAAAAAATACAAAATTTAAAATAAACAAAATGGACTTTTCTCAATACCAAGAAGTCGTCTCCGGAATTATATTTATCATATAAACATCAATAGAAAGATCTAGAAAGTTAATTCTGTTGATCTACTTAGGTTTAAGTGAAGACACTAATTATTTTAGAAATGACAAATTATCTTGATTGATTTCCTAAACCAATTAAACTTATTAGCTAACTTTCCCATATTCCACCTGATTTTCTCTCTAGAACAAAAACTTTTAACTAAATAAAGAAACTATTAAAAAGAAAAGTGAGAATATGACTGTGTTCATAGGTACTTAATGCATGTTGACTAGCTATAGTTTTATCTATTGTGTGTTCTTTATGTATTGTGTGTTTCCAAAGTTGCATTTCACATTATTTAATGAAGGTCAGCCTGAATGACTAGGGAAGAATGTACAAATTAGATCCAGAGTAAAGCACAGCAAACAGTCATCCATCAATAGATGATCTATTGGAAATGGATCTCTCAATTTTGCTACTATCTATAATATTTTAATTCACTCTAATCATACACATTGCCCACAGATTAACACACACACACACACACACACATACAGAAACACATATGCACCTCTGTTTAAGAAACTTCCAGGTCAATCTCTATGGAATCATTGAGTAGAAGAGGAATATTTTCCTTTGTTAATCTGTATGCCCTATATACATTAAGTCTAGTTTTTAATTCCTAGAATTGAATTCGTTTTCTTGGGTGCGTGAAAACATGTAGATTAGTGACTCCTAAATGCATGCATGCGCACACATAGACTTCTGTGACATACAGAAGAGATAATATCTGGAGTATCTCCCTTTGGCAACACACTTTTCCTCTCCATTTAGGTCAATGAGAACTACATTCAGGTACAACAGCCTAGGGAGTAGGAATTTTTAGCAGGTAATTGTTATTGAAACAGAGAGTTTCAGAGAGCATCTCAAAAAAGAATCAAAGATGAATTCACCTGAAATCTTTGCTTTGAGCCAAGAATAAGATAAAAACCTCATAGCATTCTTTATAAAAAAGAAAATTACTTTATAACTAATACTCAGGACCAAGAACAAAGTTTTCATGAGTCTTGCGTTCCTCATTATAACCTTGTGTACCTTGCATATTTATACTTAAAAAGAATTTTTTAACTACTCTAAGTCAATTTGCCAGAAATTCTACATTAATAGAAATGATGATGTTTTTTCTCTAAATAGATTATTCAAATCTCACTCAGATCAACAATGGTTTAAAAAAAAAGAAGGCTCACTGTATCTTACCTGATTCTAATTTTGCATTATGGATGGATGAAGTAACATCTAGTAGTAACAAGAATTGCTTTAGGCATTTTATATACTATGTTTATTATTCATTTATTCAATAAATATTTATTGAGCACATACTATGTTTCAGGCAATGGTAGAAGTTGATGGGCATAGAGTGATGAACACAAAAATTACACTGCCTTCAAAAGAGCTTACATTTTAGCAGGAGAGATGTGTATTAAATGAATAGCTGCACAAATAGTTGTGGCAGGATGCTATTTGGAAATGTGAATTCACATATTTTCTATATATTTTCTTGGGCTTTATTTAGCCAATTAATATCTTCTATGCTTTTGCCTCAGAAAAGGAATATGCCACAACTTAAAGAAAAAAAATAATTCAAACAGGTCTATTTTTAGCTTAGTCCTCAAAAGGAAGCAAAGAAATAAACCTCACGTTGTACAAAATGTACTAATTAATGAGTTAGAACCAAGATACCATATTTCAAGATGAAGGATACAATTTCCTAGAGGATGACAGGGTACATGTTGAGTGAGTCCTGAAGAAAGATTTCTGGCTCTCTGCTTCCTCTTCTACCTGATCAGATTCAGGCAAAAGAAAAACAGAAACCCTAGACTGGCTGGAAATCTGAATGTGAGGAGATTGGTGCTGCTTTCCCATGTAGAAACTTGGGGGCGGGGGCAACAGACTACAGGCTGGCAAGCCTGGTGGATTTGAGTCAGCTCCGAGAGTGTTTGCATCTCTTGACAGTAGCATAATGCCCACGTGCTTAAGCGTAACCGAAAAGATGACAAAAGGCCTCTCAGAGATTCCTGTGATCCTGGCAGACCATGGGACTGGCAGAATTTTGCTCAGAGATGCAAGAGGGGGCCTGGGAAGGAAGAAAGAAAGAGAAAATCACCAGTACTGAATGGGTTTGGCATGCAGGATCCAGAAGCAGCCCATGTGGATTAGTGGGTGAAGATCAGGACACGGGATATCTCAGAGGTTCCCATTCAGGCTGTGACCTTGACACTTGATGTCCTTACCTGAAGCCTTGGCTCTGCATGAACCCCTTGGTGCTTAGTCATATTCTGTTTTGAGTGACTGTTGCCCCACTTACCCTGCTACTTATGTATCCTTCTTCCCACCCATCCAGGACTAGCCAAAGAGAAGGATGGAGGATCTTGTTATTTTCTCAGGGATCCACTCATTCTAAATATTCAATGTTACTTTTCCAACTTTTTGTACACTTTCCCACCCTGAAAATTTCAGGTTTTATCTAATGGCAATAAGGCAGCTTGACTCTGTATTTATTGGGTAGTTTTTCAAATGTGTTGTCTATGCTCTGAGTTCTTTCTACTTCCCCAGAAAAATAGGCTTTCGAAACACAAAAGCTAAGACTTCACCAGTTTTTACTTAGCATTTCACCACGTTATTACTTTCCTGAATTTTAGGGAAAGAACTAAGGGTACAAGGACATAATAGGAAATGTAACAACTAACATTTCAAAACCTTAACCTACTACATAATTATTTATGTAGAGTTGTAATAAGCCTTGAAGGAAAATACAGAATTCATGAAGAGTAGAAATTAGGATGAAGCAAAGACAGTATGGGAATGAATTATAAGGAATGAAGAGGGAATAAGAGAGAAAACACAGAAGAAGGTATGTATTTGTCTTCAAATATGTGTGTAGGAGGGGGCTTAAAAAATCTAACATTAAGTAAATAATTCCCAATATCCTGGAGTTATCTGAGACAGATCTTGGTACTTAAAGAAAGACACGAAAAATGCCATAAAAGTGCTCTGTTGCAACATCAGAATTTATTTGTACTTATTTTTAAGCACTGAAATTTTAAGATGCATTTTGCTATTCATATCACCATACAATGACAACATTTTAATTACAATTATCAAAATTACTAAATCCTAGAGCAGACGCCATCGCTCCTAAAATCCTCTGAACACTCTCACAAAGAAAATACCCTTCTCTGTCCCAGTTCCAACCCTCTCCCACAGTCCTTACTCCAAAGCTCAGTTAGTGGCTTGGTCACAGAATATATAGGAAGAGGTTTTATGTAGAGAAATGAAATCAATAATATTTCACTCATTTTACCAAGTTCACAAGTTATACAGGCAACAGAAACAGGGTGCCCAGCAAGGAAACACCAAATAGTCCTGCTAAGTTTGTGTAAATAGATCACATTTTAGAAGTCAAAATCTTGACTATTTTCAGCTGACAAATTCTTTGGAAGCTTCTTAAAAAAAATAAGCTGGCAATGCTCACATATTTCAACTTTAAAATGAAAGGAATCTCTGAACTTTCCTTCTTTAGCAATAAACTCCCTTAACCCCTTCCACTCCATACAATAACAGCAAAAACAACAGAGTATTGGTTAAGATTCTTTGTATATACGCACACACCCCTCTTTTCCTACAGCCAAGTTGAAATTGAAACCCAGACTCTGAATTTACCATTCAGATCTTATTAATCAAGTTTAATACTTGCATTTTTCTCCTTAGTTTAGATCACATTTTCTCATGATAAAAATGAGTAGTTGTGGCTTAGAAAATGGGAAATCTGGACGAACTATGAACTAGAGCAAAGTTGAAGACAACTCTAAATATTCTGAGAGTATGTTCCCTGATTCCATGAGCTTTCCTGACAATTGGTCATTCTAGCCTCACCGCATCCTGTGGTATAATGTCACATACCCAAAGATTATGATGCAACATGGCACAACTTCAGGGGTAGGAGTTTCCATTTAAAAGCAATAAATAAATAGTTTTTCCAAGGAAGTCCAATTATTTTAAGGTTATTGGCTCTGAAAAAGAGTTGTGAGTTTATTAAAGATATTTAGGGTGCCGGGTCTGTGAAACTTAGCTGCATGTGGCTATTGGATCACTTATTCATTTTCCCTGCCATGTAAGAAGAAAACATCTCAAAATATAAGTATTAGTTGGCTTTGTGGTGTTGGGTTAGTGTGCCAGTCTGAGGTTAGAGCAGAGATGAGATCCCAAGCTCTGGGCTTTGTATTATATAGTATTGTATTTTTGATGTTGTACTTAAGGGTCAATTACTGTTTCCATTATAAACCCTGTTTTTCAAGGGTTTATAGCTCACCAATTTTCATTTTGGTATGCAAGCTGCATGAATATACAGGTTTTAAAAATAGCTTAAATTGGGCAGTGCCATTTTTAGATATAAGGCAGTATAAAATACACTTTCATTGGTTTCAGTTTGTTTTCAATCTAAAAATTTATTCTTTCTTAAAATGCAAAAATGCACATTTTTTCATGCTTTTTCATAATAGCTTTGCATAGGGGAACTGATAAAGGGAGTATGAGATATATCAAATGACATTTCAAAAAAGGAAACAAAAATACCTTTTATAAAAATGTGTAGGTAAATGTCACTTTAGTCAATGTTCTCAAAAATCAATAATCAACTAATCAGTATTCCCTGAGCATTGGCACTATTTTGTGCTCAATACTGTGGACAGTACTGTGAGAAACAGCTCCTATCCTCAATGTGTTTGAAATCCTGGTTCTTGGGATCCTTATGAGAAACAGAATTATATACCTGGGGCTCTGGACGTCTGTAATCCTTCTTAAGCAGCTAACCCTAGTGGGTTCTAACTATGAAGACGTCAATATTAAGCATAATAGCACTGTACTTTGAGGCATTAAAGTGGTAAATCATTAGCCAAGACTTTAAGAGGCAAAGGCAAAGGCACTTAAAGACTTCTGCAACTTATTTGTAGCCTACAAAAAGAGCAAAGAATTCCGGTATATAGACAAATGCCCAGATACAGAAATGTATCCATCTATGGTCTTGCAAGCTTTAAAACTCCTACCCTGACCGTCAGAATTAGAAAACCCCTACCTAAAGGTGAATTGTTTTCCCTACCATTCTGAACTTTACAAATCATAAAACAAATTAAACATTGTTTTATTGTAAACTAAAATTATTAAAATAGTTTTCTACACTATTTCTACTCTCTCATTCAACTCTCATCCTCAACCTATTCTTTTCTGGTTTCTATCATTACTGGTTTCCCACACTCTACTTGTTCTGCTCTTAGTTAAGTTACCAATAACCCTCTTGTTGCTACTTCCTTTTTTGTCTATTTTTTTAATTATTATACTTTAAGTTCTGGGGTACATGTGCAGATCGTGCAGGTTGGTTACATAGGTATACACATGCCATGATGGTGGTTAGCTGTATTCATTGCCCCGTAATCTACATTGGGTATTTCTCCTAATGCTATCCCTCCCCAGTATCCCAACCCTCTGCTATTCCTCCCCTAGTCCTCCACCCACCAGGCCAAGGTGTGTGATGTTTCCCTCCCTGTGTCCATGTGTTCTTACTGTTCAACACCCACTTATGAGTGAGAACATGCCGTGTTTGGTTTTCTGTTCTTGTGTCAGTTTGCTAAGAATGATAGTTTCCAGTTTTATCCATGTCCCTGCAAAGGACACGAACTGCTTTATGGCTGCATAGTATTCCATGGTGTACATATCCCACATATTCTTTGTCCAGTCTATCATTGGTGGGCATTTGGGTTAGTTCCAAGTATTTGCTATTGTGAACAGTGCTGCAATAAACATGTGTCTTTATAATAGAATGATTTATAATCATTTTGGTATATACCCAGTAATAGGATTGCTGGGTCAAATGGTATTTCTATTTCTAGATCCTCGAGAAATTGCCACACTGTCTTTCACAAAGATTGAATTAATTTACACTCCCAACAACAGTGTAAAAGTGTTCCTGTTTCTCCACATCCTCTCCAGCATCTGTTGTCTCTTGATTTTTTAATAATCGCCATTCTAACTGGCATGGGATGGTATCTCAGTGTGGTTTTGATTTGCATTTTTCTAATGACCAGTGATGATGGGCTTTTCTTCATATGTTTTTTGGCCTCATAAATGTCTTCTTTTGAAAAGTGTCTGTTCATATCATTTGCCCACTTTTTGATGGTTTTTTTTTTCTTGTCAATTTGTTTAAGTTCTCTGTAGATTCTAGATATTAGCTCTTTGTCAGATGGGTAGATTGCAAAATTTTTTCCCATTCTGTTGGTTGCCAGTTCACTCTATTGATAGTTTCTTTTGCTGTGCAGAAGCTCTTAAGTTTTATTAGATCCCATTTGTCTATTTTGGCTTTTGTTGCCAGTGCTTTTGGTGTTTTAGTCATGAAGTTCTTGCCCATGCCTATGTCCTGAATGGTATGTCTAGGTTTTCTTCTAGAGTTTTTATGGTGTTAGGCCTCATGTTTAAATCTTTAATCCATCAAGAGTTAATTTTTGTATAAGGTGTAAGGAAGGGATCCAGTTTCAGCTTTCCGCATATGGTTAGCCAGTTTTCCCAACACTATTTATTAAATAGGGAATACTTTCCCCGTTGCTTGTTTTTGTCAGGTTTGTCAAAGATCAGATGGTTGAAGTTGTGTGGTGTTCTTTCTGAGGTCTCTGTTCTATTCCATTGGTCTATATGTCTGTTTTGGTACAAGTACCATGCTGTTTTGATTACAGTAGCCCTGTAATATAGTTTGAAATCAGGTAGCATGATGCCTCCAGCTTTGTTTTTGTTTTGTTTTGTTTTTTTGTTTTTTTGTTTTCCTTCCTTAGGATTGTCTTGGCTATGAGGGCTCTTTTTTTGGTTCCATATGAAGTTTAAGGTGGTTTTTTTTCCAATTCTGTGAAAAAAGTCATTGGTAGCTTGATGGGGATAGCATTGAATCTTCAATTCCATATGAATTCCAACCAGACCAATTCCATTCATTCTTAAGGTACCTTTGCTTTTCCCAGGAAGC
Source organism: Cacajao melanocephalus (assembly GCA_963573385.1). Taxonomy (NCBI): domain Eukaryota; kingdom Metazoa; phylum Chordata; class Mammalia; order Primates; family Pitheciidae; genus Cacajao; species Cacajao melanocephalus. The sequence goes on along the minus strand of CAUYLG010042193.1, from coordinate 42,295 downwards.
CTCACTCTTCCTACAAGACTGGGCTATATCCTCTTTTATGCATTCCTAAGTCATCTTGGTCTCCCTAACATTTTTTATTCTGTATTATTAACTGTTTTGTTTTACTGGTAGATTTCACTAGACTGTAAGATATTTGAAGGCAGAGGCCATATCTCCTTGTAGTTTTTTTCCATACCACATAGTAGATGACCAATAAACATTAGCTAAACAAAGAGATGAGAACTATTACACTTGCATTATCAAAAACACAATTTCAAACTGTGAAAATACTTCTATTGCTTTTTCAAGGCTTATAATTCTTTGAATAGATTAATTTGACTATTCACAGATAGTTATACCTATCTGAAAATTTTGGCACCTACGTTAATGAGCTGTGCTATATTGCATCACTGATCAGATAATAAAACAGCAGCAGGCTCTAGATGTGTTGATTAGACATACCCAAGCCTCGGAAGAAAAAGAGGCTTAATTGGACTTACTGTTCCACATGGCTGGGGAGGCTTCAGAGTCATGGTGGGAGGTGAAAGGCACTTCTTACATGGTGGCAGCAAAAGAAAATGAGGAAGATGAAAAAGCAGAAACCTCTGATAAAACCATCAGATCTTGTGAGACTTATTCACTACCATGAGAACGGTATGGGAGAACTGCCCCCATGATTCAAATTGTTTCCTACTGGGTTCCTCCCATACAACATACTTTCAGTACCCTATTTTCTTTGAAATTAAAATGTTTTTGAAATCATTTTAGAACCCACTAAGGTTGGCTACTTCAGAAGGATTACAGAAATCCAGAGTCCCAAGAATGTAATTTTTTCCTCATAAGGATCCCACAAATCTTTTTTTTTTTTTCATTTTTATTATCTTTTCCTTTTCTTCCTTAAACTTCTTTGAAGGCAAAGAGAAGTGGTCCTGAGAAGAGATCCAGGGTAAGAGAATGTTCTCCATAATCACAGGAGTGTACATGGAAGTACCTATTAAGTGTCAGGTTATGTAGATAGTCATATGGATTCAATGTTTTATCATATTAGCATTCTGGAGATTCTGCAGGATCAAAACTATTTACATAGTAATATTAAGATGATTTGGGGTTTTCTTCACCCTCATTTTCTCATGGGTGTACAAAGGAGGTTTTTCCAGAGGTGAAATACTATCGATATGACAACAAATCGAATGAAGAAGCAGATATAAGAACCCAGACAATTAATGAGATTTACTAAAATCTCATTGTAAAACAGTAAAAACAGTGCTACTCTTCTCACTAAATATTTTTGGCATGGAAAAATGTGGTTATTTTTTAATCAAATAAAACCACATTTATGTTAACATGGAATAAATACTTCAAGAACGTATTAAAAAATAAATGTTTAAAATGTCAGTTTTAATTTCTGGTAGGGTAATATTGACAGCTATAACAAATAATTATTGCATGTTCTCGATAACTTTCTAGTGTGATAGGATCCTGAAAGCAAAAAGTTTGAGAAGTGCTGACATAGACAGTGAAGTATTATAAGACGAGGCACCTAACCGTAAATGATACTGCACTGGACCCCATTGGAAACTGAAACACATCCAGGTGTAAGTGATGATCAGGTTTGGTTTAGCACTCCTCTCTGCCATATGTGTGTCAGTTTTCCAGAACTGTAACACTAGGATAAAGAGGGAAGCACAGCCTGTGCGCTCATGTAAATATAAGCACTAGGCTTTCCATGATTAGTTGAGGATACTCCTTGCACTTCCAGAGCCCTTTTCTTTCTCACATCATCTATTCAAAGAGTCCAATTATTTGATTCTTACGGAAGGCCACATTTTCAGACAAACAACTATAGTGCAGTAAAATTTGGTCAAGTGTGAGTTAAATAAGGAGAGTCTTAGAGCACTGATCATTCTCCATTCTGTTTCCAGCTGTCTTGCTTCAGCTAACTCTCAATAGCTATTTGGATGCCATGCCAAGAAGGTGTGCAATGTCTGTTAAGTAATTGACTGACTGATCAATTCTTGCCTGGAGTCCAGAAGAAAGCATTGCTTCATTCTTGGTAGACTAGCCTATTAACAATGTAACAAACTATACCCCTGATTAGAAGTATTCAACTACTCTCTTATTCAATGTGTCTCATTCTGAAAGAGTGAATGTGAAGTCAGTGCAAGTGTCTTCAGTGCCTTGGGAAAGGATGTTAGGATTTCTCTTTTTAATTGACTTTTGCTAAAAGTAGCAAAGGCATCATAAAAAGAACAGTTAACAAAATTGGTTTTTTTGCCATTATCAAATAATATAAATATGTCAACACAAATGTTCTTTTAAAAAATTATTCATGAAGTCTATCTTTGCTGAAACTAGAGGGTAAAGATAAGAATTACAGAAGAATAACTCAACTGATCGCAATTTGAGAGGACTAATATAAAAATAAAAGGATAATTCTTCACCTCCTAAAAACACAATACAATAAAATAAAGAATACAGATTAATCCTTAATTTGACCTACATCAAATAGTCACCATGTAGAGGTAAAACTATAGATAATTTCAAGGTATCTGAAGGTCTCCGCTTAAGTAAATGAGATCTCAGATTTTACACTCTGACATTCCTTACTTCATTTTTCCTCATGTACAAAGTTCTATCAGAACTCCTCTCCTATGAAATCAACAAGGTAACTGGCTTACCTAGCTGGCATTGCCCCTCTTTATTTTGAGGTCTGCAAACATTTGCCACTTATACTCAGATCATGTTTTTGTAAGAGGCCACAGGGCGACTTTCTTTAAGGCTATCAAAGCCTTCCTCATTATCCTTTATGGGCTGTGCAGAAAACATCTCAACTATTAGATATTTAACTGGAGTGCAGTAGAATGGGCTTGCTAGCCCCCTCCAGTTCCTTGGGTAAAAGCTCTGTTCATAATCAGTTTCTGGTTCTTTAAATGACCCTCAAGAGGTTCCTTCCGGTCCACTTCAGCTCCCTTTTTAGTGTCCCATTGATTTTCCAGACTTTAGGAACGTGTCCTTAACGGCCTGCTTTTCCATTGGCTCTCTACTGAATGCTAAAGGAACACTTTGTGCTTCATACATTGAGACAGGAATATCTTGAGAACTAACACACCATTTATAACAGTATAGTTTACAATAGCACTTCCTGCAGAAAGAAGGTGCCTCTCTCAGAAGGAGAAGGACAATTTCTGCACCCAATTTACTTTTATAACTACAAGCAACACCCTTGTTTCTTGTCAATAAAAAGGAAGATAAAATAGAGTAGCAATCACAATACATAAATGATATTATTTGTCCCCAGAGTGCATACCAAAGAGTAATTCACTCAGAGAGCTCACATGAATTATGAATGGGAGGAAGGCGAAGAGAGGGAACGTTAGTACAGACACATCTGCACTGCTGTTCTACGAATATTTTAAAGTCAGAGGAGACACATGAACTATGTGATAAAATTGCAAAGGTATACCATTTACTTTTGGCTCCTTCTCTACTCTCATTCTCATTTTAACATTGAGACACTATAGAATTTGTGAATCTAAAAATATAATTTGTATTAAACTGTAATATCAAATAGATGATCAATATAAAATCTGAAAAACCTCACGGGAATGGTGAGATTTTTAAAGAGATGCTTCCTTGACCTTACCCAACTGCAAAAGAAGGAAAACACAAGAGCAAAGGAAAAAAGAACAGAAAACAATGAGTTCAAAATCACACACAGAAGGCAGAAATATTTGCTCATAGAAACTTGAGCATTTATGCAACATTTGGTAACGTAATAGTGTGCATGATGGACTCTGTCCTGACTGAAACTCAGGGGCAAAGCCGTTTTTGTTTCTGTGGCCAAGGAAAGGAGTATTCATGTTGTAATATAACATATTGTTATATTGTCCAGTTCTTTTTTGGACTCCATAATAAAAAATTATAGTCATTTTCTAAGGAAAAGTCATAGAATGATCAGATCATAAGCTCCATAAATAAAAATGTGCTGGAGACCTTCAGTCTCATCTCAGAATACAGTATTCATGTGCCCTATTTTCTTATTTTTTCCCACCAACATTTTGTTTGAGGTCCTTCTGAACTAAAAAATCGGGGAATTTGGAGGGGAAAGAGGCAAGAAATCTTCTCTCTCTGTAGGAAAAAAAAGTTCTAATTTATAGAAGAGTTTTTCTCTCATACATACACCCCCCCAAAAGGCAGCAGTTGAATTGAAACAGAATCATTATGAGGAAGAAATGTGTTGGAAGGAAAAAGAAAAAATATAAAGGCAGACTCATCTAAATGAACCTAGTTTAGGGCCTTACCAAGAAGACAGCTTAAGTTATCTTTGAAAACGGGTGAGTCGCCCTGCTTGGCTGAGTTTGAATTGAATGTTCCCAAAGTAACATTTCACAAATAGGGATACCCTTCCATTTCACACTGCTCTTTCTTGAAATAGCAACACCATTTAGCAATATTTCCTATCAAGACAATTACATTGTAGAATTATTGTAGTCTTAGTGCTTCATTAAAACTTTTTTTAAAAAGTTAAATCCCTGTTTTGTTGAACACAAGAAATGAATAGTAAATATTGATTTAGAATGAATGCAAACATTTCCCTAGGAGTGGATAATTACTGCCTTTCTATGCAAAACACTTATATTTGAAGAAGCACTTCACTTACTTTGCCATGCGGCATACATTCCTTAGTACATTTTAAATTATACGTTGTCCTGGACAGTGTCTGCTCTATAATTTCTTGTGTCTCTACACCAGAGTCAGTATGTAATTTTAAACTACAAAGTTTCTGCCAACTAGGAGAATAGGCTTAACTCTTTCTCTTTGTTGGTTCACAAATCCTTGCACGAGAAGATCTGGAAAGCCATAGAATGGATGATCTCAGACCTTGAGCAGTTTGGTCTCTTTTTTTGAGCTAATAGAAATGCCACTAGTAACTGGCCACAGTTTTATAAACCAGATAGTAAATGGAATATAAAATTTATGTACCTAAGCCAGCATACTGTATATTTAAAAAACATAAATTAAATAATTACACTAGAAATGCTGAATGAATGACAAGTGGTATGAATACCTGCCATAAAAAAGTTTCATTTAAAAAGGGACCATCATACTTTAGAATACACCTTTTGTCAACATCTTTGATTATCCTAGTTTTATCCTTCTGCCAAGATATTTGCAACTCAGCACTGTCTAAATTATGTCGAGAAATACATTTTAAACATTTCAGTATCACCTGGTAGGTGGTGATTTAATTTAAAAATTGATGTTGGAACACTTTTAACTGAGTTCCTAAATACAGAAATATTAAATAGTACAAAGTTATTAAAGATTATGATATTCATCATTTTACCTATAAAAGTGCCCTTCCCAAAATAAAAACACTTGTGGAATAACTTTATATTAGAAAGATCAATGTAAATGAAGAAAGCAAAGAAATGCTAAATTTGGAGTCAAGTAACCATACAGGAGAAAAACAAGGTCAATGGATTGTTTATGTATCTGGATGCAGCAGCGTATCTGGATTCCATAGAATCTCTGTATTTGCAGCTTGTGGGATTTAGTCTTCTTTATTCTCCCTGGTTTCAAACAGCATGCAACCTTCTACCTCTTGGATATATTAAAGTTTTACGATATAGGAAAGATAAATTCTAAGAGAAGCAATACAATTTCGGTGATTATACCAACTATATATGTACTTGAAAAACATAGATCAAAGTTCTGCCCTTTTGCATGTCATGTGGTATCTTGTGGCATCTACTGTGTTCTCTTATGTTTATATCCTCTCCTGTTATTGGCTTATTTTATAACAACTTGCCTGGTCACAAGAACTGCCTGGGGAGCTCATTAAAAATACCATTCTCAAGACCTTACTCCTGAGAGGCTGACCCGACGAGACTGGAACTGGTCCCAGGAAGCTACATTTTTTTAATGCTCCAGATAATTTTTATGATTAAGCTTGATAAACACTGATCTAGACCTTCCCTAACCCATCTTCTAAGCTCAACTTTATTTTTAATCAGTGTGAGTAGTATTTTCACTGACATACTTCCAGGGAAAAGGGTGAAGTCTACGCCTTCAGTCTGCTCAGTGAGAAATAGTCTTCTTAAATGTCTCAGTGTAAAATGAAAGCACAACTAGACTTGACGTTAATCCATACCAAAGTAACAGTAATGAGTGCCAGGCCTACTTCTTGATGAGGGTTCTGATAGAGATGTATTTTAAGGAACAGAAAGGTACTGAGTTACTGAAGTGCAGACCGGAAAGGAGGTGGGCACAGTAAATAGAAACAGAACTGGGAGGGCTGGATGAAGAGAAGACTGATGTGATGTTGCCTTTGTCAGAAACAAGTCTAAACTCTTCACTTTGGAGATATACTAAACCTAACAGTTGTCTGAGAATAGACTGAATCTTTAGAAGACTGTGTGGATTTTGTTGATGTTAACTAAAAGGAAACAAAAACAAATGCACACACTAAAAAAACAGAAATGATAATACTTCTGCAGAGATTATAAATAAAGAGAGACAGCACTGGTGAATTTACTAACACATGGAAACGTTTCAAATGTCAGGTTTCATCATACCCAAGTGAATCGAATACAAGCTCCATTGTATCTTTATGAGCAGTATCAAGAGATGTTCTGAAAGAGAATGTAATAAATATCCTAGATGATGTCAATACTAATGTAAATGATATTGATGAGTATCAAACATATTTACTACAGTAAACAGTCAAATGTGAAATATCATAAAGGTAATACATGGGTACGTTAATGTGTTTGACTTTGTCTATCATGCCCCACCCTCTTCTTAACCACTCTAACCGGTGAATTTTATACAAGTAGGTTTTGCCTTTTTTAGTGCATTTGTTGGGAACACAGGTGATAGGGAAGGTGTGAGCAAAATGCCAAGGCTCTTACTGAAAGAAGATACCTCCAGACCAGGATCTAGAATCTAGCCCTTGACATCAGCATTCACTGAATTTAGGAACTACCTTATTTTTTCCTATCTAAGCCACTACTGATTGTAACACACTTCCCAAGTTCAGAAATGTTAAAAGGTGAAAAGAAAATGTACATGTCATGCAGTGGACTTTGAGGACTCAGGACAAAGGGTGGGAGGTGGGTGAGAAATCAAAGACTACACATTGGCTACAGTGTGCACTGCTTGGGTGGGGTGCACCAAAATCTCAGAAAGCACCACTAAAGAACTTATGCATATAACCAAACACCACCTTCTCCCTAAAAACCTACTGGAATAAGAAAACAAATTTTTAAAAAAGAAAATGTGCATCTTAGAATCAATAATATATAGAATATCTTAAAGTTAAAAAAAAAAAGACAGGAAGACTCCTTAGGTTTTTAAAGGTGTTTATCAAATAAACTCAAAAGTGGCAAATAAAGAGCTGGGAATTGTCAACCCTTGAGTCAGCCCCCTGGTTACTGGCCCCTGTGAGGATGACATGAGCTGCTGAAGACACTTTGTCATGGCACAAGGACATTTGTCCCTCTCAGATGAGGCTGTGACACAATGGACAAGAGACATCTTTCAGAGAGTATATCTTAGGGCAGCCAGACTGGGGGACCTTGGAAATTCTCTACTACCAGAAGGGAGCAGTCCCACTACTTCAGTCCAAAAGAATATGGTATACGCCAAGAACTCCTGACCACCGTAAGTTGTTTCCCTCTCTTTTTCTGAATGATAGTTTTAATAAATTTATCCTCTCCTTCCTGCTCCATCATCTATGGAGGGGGTACTTGAAAATACCATTAAGCATTCAGTGAGTGGACCACAGAATTTCCACATTAGAATCAAACTCAAGGCAATTACATACCTCTCAAAGATCCTAAAGATATACCTGAGATGCAGTAACAGGGCAATATTTTGCTTTATATCTCCTTTGGAAAGGGTAAATATTTCTATAGGATACAGGAGGGTCACATTATTTTAGGCAAGTGCATTATAAAATTATTCCCATGTAGAATGTAAATTAGTTCAACCATTGGGGAAGACAGTATGGTGATTCCTCAAGGATATAGAATCTGAAATACCGTTTGACTCAGCAATCCCATTACCCAAAGGATTATAAATTATTCTACTACAAAGACACATGCATATGTATATTTATTGCAGCACTATTTACAATAGCAAGTACATGAACTAACACAAATACCCATCAATGATAGACTGGATGAAGAAAATGTAGTACATATACACCATGGAATACCATGCAGCCATAAAAAGGAAAGAGATCACGTCTTTTGCAGGGACATGGATGAAGCTAGAAGCCATTATCCTCAGCAAACTAACACAGAAGCAGAAAACCAAACACAGCATGTTCTTACTTGTAAGTGGGAGTTGAACATTGAGAACACATGGACACAGAGAGGGTAATAACACACACCAGGGTCTGTTGGGGCGTGGGGGAGGGAATTTAGAGGGCAGTTCAGTAGGTGCAGCAAACCACCATGATACATGTATACCTGCACATTCTGCACGTGTCTCATTTTTTTTAGAAGAAATAAAGAATAAAAAGTAATAAACAAAGATACTCACTGAAAAAGAGTTATTCCATTATAAAGAAGAGTACATGTAGAGAAAAATAGGGCACAGTGGTAACCTGCTAATGTATATCCATTACAGATATTCGGGGTCATATATGCCATCATGTGGAGGCAGCTTGTTTAAAATGAATCCATCATACAGGAAACTAAGTCCTGGAAAAGGGAGAGAGAGAGATTTTAAAATGTGTGTGTGTGTGTGTTTGTGTGTGTGTGTGTGTGTGTGTGTGAGAGAGAGAGAGAGAGAGAGAGAAAGAAGACAACGGGCAAGGGGAAGGGAAACATGGCAAGGGGAGAGAAGAGTCCACAGGACAGAATTCCTGGAAACATAAGAAAGTATGAAAGAGAGATTGAGGTTATTTTTTGTCACTGTCAATTTAAAGAGACCTCATTAATACAGAATTAACTGGCTTTTAATTCAGATTTTTAAATAGCTTTGCAAAGATAGGGTCGAATAAGAAAACTGTTCTTGATTTACTGTCATTAAATCATGGAAAGTGGAAAGAGAATGCTGATTTCATTATTTCACCTCCACAAAAAATGAATCTAAATTTACCAGAACAGATAACCAGGAAATATGCTGCTAGTGAGGTCAATACCAAAGAGCAATCATAGCTAACACTCACTGAATTTGCACTACATGTCAACCATTATAGACCATTAATAATACATGTACATCACGATCAAGTAGGCTTCATCCCGAGGATGCAAGGCTGGTTCAACATACACAAGTCTATAAACGTAATTGACCACATAAACAGAACCAAAGACAAAAACCACATGATTATTTCAATAGATGCAGAGAAGGCCTTTGACAAAATTCAACAGCCTTTTATGCTAAAAACTCTCAATAAACTAGGTATTGATGGAATGTATCTCAAAATAATAAAAGCTATTTACGACAAACCAACAGCCAATATCATACTGAATGGGCAAAAACTGGAAGCATTCCCTTTGAAATTTGGCACTAGACAAGGATACCCTCTCTCATCACTCCTATTCAATATAGTATTGAAAGTTCTAGCCAGAGCAATCAGGCAAGAAAAATAAATAAAGGGTATTCAATTAGGAAATGAGGAAGTCAAATTGTCTCTATTTGCAGACAACATGATTGTATATTTAGAAGACCCCATCATCTCAGCCCAAAATCTCCTGAAACTGATAAGCAACTTCAGCAAAGTCTCAGGATACAAAATCAATGTGCAGAAATCACAAACATTCCTATACACCAATAACACACTTAAAGAGAGCCAAATCAAGAATGAACTGCCATTCACAATTGCTACAAAGAGAATAAAATTCTGCAGAATACAACTAACAAAGAAAGTAAATGACCTCTTCAAGGAGAACTACAAACTACTGGTCAAGGAAATAAGAGAGGACACAAACAGATAGAGAAACATTCCATGCTCATGGTTAGGAAGAATCAATATCATGAAAATGGCCATACTGCCCAAAGTAATTTATAGATTCAATGCTATCCCCATCAAGCTACCAATGACCTTCTTCACAGAACTGGACAAAAACACCTTAAACTTCATATGGAACCAAAAGAGAGCCCACATAGCCAAGTCAATTCTAAGCAAAGAGAACAAAGCTGGAGGCATTACACTACCTGACTTCAAACCATACTACAAGGCTACAGTAATCAAAACAGCATGGTACTGGTACCAAAACAGAGATATAGACCAATGGAACAGATCAGAGTCCTCGGAAATAACACCCTACATCTACAACCATCTGATCTTTGACAAACCTCACCAAACAAGCAATGGGGAAAGGAGTCCCTGTTTCATGAATGGTGTTGTGAAAACTGGCTAGCTATGTGCAGAAAGCAGAAACTGGACCCCTTCCTGACACCTTACACTAAAATTAACTCCAGATGGATTAAAGACTTAAACATAAGACCTAACATCATAAAAACCCTAGAAGAAAATCTAGGCAAAACCATTCAGGACATAGGCATAGGCAAGGACTTCATGACTAAAACACCGAAACCATTGGCAACAAAAGCCAAAATAGACAAATGGGACCTAATTAAACTCCAGAGTTTCTGCACAGTAAAAGAAACAATCATTAGAGTGAATTGGCAACCAACAGAATGGGAAAACATTTTTGCAATCTACCCATCTGACAAAGGGCTAATATCCAGAATCTACAAAGAACTAAAACAGGTTTACAAGAAAAAAACAAGCCCATTCAAAAGTGGGTGAAGGATATGAACAGACACTTTACAAAAGAAGACATACATGAGGCCAACAAACATATGAAAAAATGTTCATCATCACTGGTCATTAGAGAAATGCAAATCAAAACTACCTTGAGATACCATCTCACGCCAGTTAGAATGGCGATCATCAAAAAATCTGGAGACAACAGATGCTGGAGAGGATGAGGAGAAACAGGAACACTTTTACACTGTTGGTGGGAGTGTAAATTAGTTCAACCATTGTGAAAGACAGTGTGGCGATTCCTCAAGGACCTAGAAATAGAAATTCCATTTGAGCCAGCAATCCCATTGCTAGGTATATATCCAAAGGATTATAAATCATTCTGTTATAAGGACACATGCACACAAATGTTCATTGCAGCACTGTTTACAATAGCAAAGACTTGGAACCAACCCAAATGCCCATCGATGATGATAGACTGGACAGGGAAAATGTGGCACATATACACCATGGAATACTATGCAGCCATAAAAAACAATGAGTTCGTGCCCTTTGCAGGGACATGGATGAACCTGGAAACCATCATTCTTAGCAAACTGACACAAGAACAGAAAATCAAACACCACATGTTCTCACTCATAGGCAGGTGTTGAACAACGAGAACATATGGACACAGGGAGGGGAGCATCACACACTGGGGTCTGTGCAGGGGAACTAGGGGAGGGACAGCAGGGGGTGGGGAGTTGGGGAGGGATAACATGGGGAGAAATACCAGATATAGGTGATGAGGAGGAAGGCAGCAAACCACATTGCCATGTATGTACCTATACAACAATCTTGCATGTTCTTCACATGTACCCCAAAACCTAAAATGCAATAAAATACATAAACAAAAACAAAAAATATATATATTTTTACATTAACTCTTTCCAACTCCTCAGCAACTAAATGAAGTACTTTATCTTACAGATAAGAAAACTGAGGCTTAGGGAGGGAGATCAATCATTTGCAAGGTCCCACCACCAGCGGGGACTGGAACCCAGGCTCTTTGCCATCAATCACCCATGCCTGAGCACCATGCTCAAATCGGGACAAGTATAGTTCTTCTAAAGTACCAATGAAACTTTTGAATTTATCTTTATCTCCTGCTCAAGTCCAGGACGAGAGAAAAAAGCATTTTCCCTCTGCCAACAATACCACTAACATTGCTATATTGACATATTCAGCAAACTGCTTTCACTTAGGAAGCGTGGTGAGAACTCACTGCCCAAATACTCAAGACAGTTTTCCAACAAGCCCAAATTCAACTAGAAATAAACCAAAAATTTCACAAGTAGTAAAAGAGGTGGAACTTATTATTTTTAAGCCTACTTCAAGATTTATTTCAAGACCTGACTGACCATACTTCCATGTCAGACATTAGGACAGAATCTAATTTGCCTGGCTGTTACTCCAGCATTAAGCTCAAACTCACCCTTCTCCAGTCCTTGCGGTGGGACACCATTTCAGAAAGCTGAGTGTTCAAAGGAATGTTACTTCTGCAAACAGCGTTCTTAATGTCAAAGGATAAAGCATCACAGTTATGAGAAAAGTTATGCATCTACCAGGAAAATATTCATCAGCCTACCCAGTTGGTCATCCACTTCCCCTCTGGCTGTTTGGACATATTTGAGTACGTATTAAAATACCCATGAGATCCCCAATCTTAATTATAAAGCTCGAGAAAAAACATCCAGTGAAAGCATTTTCAGGTATAAAATTAGAAACTCCTTTTAACTCCTTTGCCTCAAGATTTACATAACTGTGAGGGCAAAGGAATCACATGATAAAAATACCAGATACTGCAGATTAGAAACGAAAAGTAAACCAGACGCATGCCAGTCTCTTGCTATGAGTTCCAGAGGAGACCAAAATCATCGTGACTGAGAGAAGATGTAGCATGGAGAGAAAATCTCCCAGGATAATCAAGGAACACATTTCCCAACTCTATTTTCCCCCACAAAACTGTTTTGTTTTCTCACATCAATGAGCTAGAATCAAATGTGGATCCCATGATCAAGCTGGCAGAAGTCAAACTCCCTACCTGGATGCTTGCAAATTGTAAATCACAACTTTACAAGGATTTAACTTTTCCCTTTCCAAAATAATCAAATGTTGTGGTGAGGGGGCCACTAATCATGACAAAAAATATACTTCAGATTCTTTCTTTTGGTGCCAAGTCCAATAAGTTCTCTGAGTGAAATTAAATGCGCGATCTTATTCCAAACCACAGCTTCCCTTGGGGATGTGCAAATCTCAAGTGGGGGCCGAAAGGCCAGTTGTATCAAAGCCCAGGGTTACACCCATTTTTTCAAGGCTTTTTTTCCCCCCTTTTTAACTACTGCTTGTAATATAAACGACTCAGGCCCCTTTGCTTTCCAACCGTTGCAGTCAAATTAGCATCTTCATACTTTCCACATTCCATCTCTAAAAAGCAGGCCAGTCTCTGACTTCTCTTAGTTTCTCACAGTTTTTGTTTGTTTAAAGAGATTCTCAGCTGAACTCCAGGGAAGCAGGGAGAAAGGAGAGAAAGAGGAAAAAAAATAGGTATATGTATCTCTCTACATATCTGTTACGTTGTAAGCAATTACCAGCTCCATCTCTTTGATCTGCAGTATCACAGGAATTAGAGATGCAAAAGACCCATTAGGTCATTGTGCACACCCTGTGCCCACACAAAGCTTTCGCCTACAGTATGTTATCTCTTCCAAGAGTTTTTCATATGTTTAAAGGGTAGCCAATGATAACATAGTTTCACCTTATTTCTTTTTGCTTCTTTGTTCTGTCCCGACTACAACACACCATTTCTAAGGAGGCTCTAGGGTGACTTCCCAAAGGACATTTTTGAATGCCCATGAAAAATTAGAATATTTGTGCTATCCAACAACTATATTCAGTAAGTTAGGCATGGAAGCATACATAGAAACAAATTTTAAAGAGCCAACATTTAGTCCCGAGATGGAAATGTTACATATAAAACAATTTTACACAGACATATTCTGTATATCTGGTGCATCATACCATAAATATAACCGTGTTAGTGTGCATACATGTTCACATAAAGTGTGTGCAAATACTCATCATTATCCCAGAGTGTTTCTATTTCCTAAAACTTGTGCCAAATGCTGTATAATTCACGAAAATGTGATCCAAAATATTTAAGGTTATGTTTCACACAATTTCTTCTTATCTCTCTTAAGTCATACGTTTTAAATGTCAACTTGCATAGGGAAATATTTAATTTCAAGGACAGTCCTCCATCATAAAACTCTTTCTCTCTTAAGTAATTTTGTTTATTATTCTTTGTTCTTGTTATAAGATAATGGAGTATTTTGACTTACTTTTTATGTGCCAAATCTAGGTATGTCTACCTGTTGGACCACCAGTTTCATCCCTTTAGGAAAAGAAATACAATGTTAGGGGAACCTAGAATGTAGAACGGACGCATTGTTTTGTTTTTGAATGGCTACCATCTTAAACCACTATCCTTAAATACTAACAATAAGTCAAATCAATATTACTATTTGAAAGCATATTATCTTATTCTGGGACCATAATCAATTCTGATAAAATGTGTATTTTTATTATGCCACATTCTAAGTTATATAGGATTTGTCTAGGTGTAATGCAGGATGTATTTTTATTTTTCATAATTTTAGTAAGTTGGTCCATAGTTGATATGTGTGACAGAAAAAAAAATTCTCACTGTTCTTCTAAAAGGCAGAATAGTTCAGGAATCAAGGGCCTGAAACATGAATCACCAAGGTTTAAACTCTTAGTGTACCCTTCACAAGTCTTGTGATTGTAGGCATTACCAGTTACCTTTTATGTTTATTTAGTCAAGTTGTTCATCATATTTAATCAGATTTAAGACGTTATCAATCCTAACATTGAGGCTTATTTGATGTACTTGTAAGGAAGTAAAAGCAATGCTAATTAAATGATAACATGATGCTTGCTTATCACTTCGATTTCTTTAACACAATATCACTCCATGTGCCAATAAGAATAAGAAGATGTTGTTCCATTTCTCTGAGTACTACACCATTGGCTCTAGGTGGTATTTTTAACCAAATTATTAGAGATTTATTCTGTTAAGTTTTGATTTTACATTTTTTTGATCACAAGGGGTCAACAAAATTTTGACACAGTTAGAAAAATATTTTGAAAGGCAATTACACTCAATATACATAGTTCTAACAATGCATGTATAACACAATTGAAGTAAAATGTTGCAATCACCTATGCTCAAGTGCACACATTTATAGGCAATGACAACTATGCTATGACTGAGATGATAAAATGTCATCAATTGTAGGACATATCCTGAGATCAGAGATGGGGATAGATATATAGGGGGAGAAAAAGAAGGTACCATAAAATTGGACCAATTCCTATGCTCTTCAGTTTCTTTATTGGTAAATTAAGGAATATAATAACATCTGGCATAGGATTTCTGGGAAAACTAAATAAAACCAACACACTGGACACACAGGAAGGCCTCAATAAATATTAGCAGCTATATAATTTTTGCTGTTACTGTTCTAAATGCTTAAACACTGAGTATCATAAGGAAGTGTGGTAGCATTCAGCGATTTTCAACAGGAAAAAGGGATTGTGAAAAGGGTGGTGTCTTTTCAAACTTTTATTCTCCATTTTCCTTATACATTGCCCTTGAGAAAAGAATTGTGCCTCTTCCTCAGACCCTCAACTCCACCAAGGATTTCTGCCCTGTCTTAGGAAACTGCTGCCATAGGTAAGATTACACATAGTCTCAGGTGAGTTATAGATAGAAAGTATTGAAAAATTTCTGGAATCAAGAAGGTAAATTTTTCTTTTTTTGGGGGGGTGGGGGACAGAGTCTTGCTCTGTCACCCAGGCTGAAGTGCAGTGGCACAATCTCGGTTCACTGCAACCTCCACCTCCCGGGTTCAAGCAATTCTCCTGCCTCAGCCTCCCAAGTAGTTGGTACTACAGGTGCACACCACCATGCCCAGCTAATTTGTGTATTTTTAGTAAAGATGGGGTTTCACTAAGTTGGCTAGGATGGTCTCAGTCTGTTGACCTGGTAATCTACCTGCCTTCGCCTCCCAAAGTGCTGGGATTACAGGCATAAGTCATTGCACCTGGACTAAATTTTTCAAATCTTGAGTTAGCTACTAACCAGTTGGGTGGCCTCAGGCAAATTTAAGATCCCTGGGCCTCAGGGCCTCCATGTGTAAAATGATTAGTGATACAACTTACTTAAGTGTGAGAATTAAATAAGATAAAGTATTAGAATGCTCTCTATAATGCTTACACATAGTAAACACTCAACACATATTCATTTTTTTCCTTAATTTGTCAAGAATCAGTGATGATGATTTTTAACATGATTATTTAAAAGAGAAAAGCAACAACTGAGATTATAGAAAATAAAATAAAAGAAGCAGAGATTAAGGATGAAACTAATAGTCTTAACAAAAGCTTTATTAACAGGTAAAGGTTCACTTATAAAATTAGTGATCAGTGGTTTAACTAATACTCTTTAAAAAAAGAGCCTAACTTATCCACAAAGCAAATGTAAACAACAGGGGTACTCAATTTACTCTATGTAGGGAAAGTTTAAATTGGTGAACGTTAGAGGAAGTTTGAGCTCTAAAACCCATCAGATTCTTCCCCACCTTCATTGGGGAAGCTTTGGCACTTGTTACTCCCGCTATACAGCGTTCTTCTCATGACTGATTTCTTGGACTCTTCCTTTCCTTCTTTTTTTTTTTTTGAGCACTGTGGTTTAATGAGGGTCCCCCATTAAGCCTCTTACAGAACCTTGCTTATTTACTTCATCACTGTAACAATAATAATCAGTTTTTGTGTCATTTACTTATTTGGTTAGCTGGCGAATCAGAGAGCAGCATGATATAGAGGTTAAGTACATAGGCTGCAGCACCATCATGACTGCTTTAAACCCTTGCTCTGCCACTTTATTAGCTGCTTCTCTTTGGCAAGTTACTTGTGCTGTCTTCCTCACCTGTAACGGGAAAAGTAATAGTTTTCACTTGATAGGCTTCTTGTAGGAGTAAACGAATTAATATATGTAAAGCACCTACTAACTGACATGTATGTGATGCCAATAAATGCTAGGTGCTATTGTTTTATTATTATCCTCCTTTGTGTTTCAACACCTTGCTTAATTCCTGGCAAATAATTGGCGCTCAATAAATGCATATTAAAGCAATGAAAGAATAAATATTCTGAAGAATGTTCCTAAGGGGAGACCTCCAACAATAAGACAGGTTTCTCTTTGAGGGCATAATTCTCTCTTAGTCAACAGAATTGCTGAAAGAACTTTTAGAAAGATTTTAGAATTCATTCTCCAATTGCAAAGGAGATGTAACTAGTGACTCACTAAGGTCTTTTTTAACTAGAAGATTCTGATATTGATTTAAGGTAGCTCTCACTACTTTCCTTCAGAGGGTTCTAGTTTACTCAAAAACAAAATAAAGATTTTTGACTGAATAATCTATAAGCTCCATCCTCTCTAGCAGTCTAGGGTTCTATGCGAGAACTAGTCTAATCTGTTACCACAGGCATTACATTTTTCCTGCAAAAATTTCCATAAGAGAAATTGGCTAAAATAGCACGTGAACCAGAGTTGTTCTTCCCCACGGCCAAGGAGCCTAAACCACTGTTGACTATTCTGTAGTCACCGCCACTTGGTGACTGGAAAATCAACAGTCCATATTCCATGCCTCCTCTTTCCACTATTATATTCTCCTTCACTTTTCATCTTCTACAGCAATACAGCCTAGCCCTGTGCAGCTCCAAAGCAGAGGCATTTCTACCCACACATCCATGCAGAAACCAGAGCCAGAAAAGCCCTATTAGGTCATGCAGACCACACCCCTTTTAGAGCAGGAGCGTCCTCTCCAACTGACATTTCAGCTCCTCTTCTGGCTCCAAAATATGGTTGTGCTTCAGTGGTTCCTGTACATGGTTTGAATAACAGTTTATAAGCATTCTGGGATCTCTTGAAAATAAAGGTTCCATATAAAGTTATATTGCTATTTTGTTTATTATAGAAGTTTTTTTGTTCTTTTTTAATCTTCCTGGGAATAGTCACAAGAACATTTCTCAAAGAGGAAATTGTACCAGCAAGCATTTTGACCTGATTTTTATCAAAACTGATAGCCATCCAGAACCTGGTTGATTAATGCCCTGGCTGCCCCACTGTAAATGTGCAATAGAAAAATTAGCTTTTAAAGCAATTAAAATATTATTTAAAGTACTATGTATTAATTACTGCTAATCTATTTACTCACGTTTCCCATGAGTTAAAGTATATATTTATTTATTGTCAATGTAAATTCTGTTTATTTTTAATCATATAGCAATGCTTCATTGCCTTTGGGTATGAAGACCTATAACTGTTAGTTTGCTAAATGTTCAACATTTTGAAAATGTTTGCTTGTTTCATTGTACTGAACGATACAAATCCAACTTAACATTACTCTAGATGACAAGAAACCCAACTGATTAACACAAATGTCAAACACCACTGGGGATTCAACCCAAATCTTTGGCCATCATCCAGCCATTCCTCTGGCTCAAGGACAATTTCATTATTTCTTTGTTAGTCAGGACACATGGGGTTGGCAA
This sequence comes from Cacajao melanocephalus, assembly GCA_963573385.1. NCBI lineage: Eukaryota > Metazoa > Chordata > Mammalia > Primates > Pitheciidae > Cacajao > Cacajao melanocephalus. Next base: position 23,913 of record CAUYLG010042193.1, on the reverse strand, counting down.
ACGAACATCCTAGATGATCATCACCAGTAGCTCCTTGCATGATACTTATGGCTTTCTTTTTGTAAAAAGTTTAAGGCAAACAGCCTGAGATAATACTGATTTTTACCACACACACAAACAAAATTAGCAACATCATACCTGTTTTACAGAGTTGAAACCCTGATTGTGGCCACTGGTCATTGTTACTCAAGGTATAGTGATAGAATCAGAGAAGAGCCAAAATCTGTCTACCAAGTTCTACCTCATAATCATATTCACAAGACCACATTTTCTTAACACTGGTAATCAGAACAGAAAAGCACCCCACAAAATGTAAAGTGTTATTCAAAGGTATACCAGAAGTTGAGGAGTGGGCACAGTGGCTCATACCTGTAATCCCAGCTACTAAGGAGGCTGACACATGAGAATCGCTTGAATCTGAGAGGCAGAGGCTGCAATGAGCCAAGATCACGCCACTGCACTCCAGCCTGGGCGACAGAGCAGGACTCTATCTTGCGGGGGTGGGGGGAAGAAAAGAAAAAGAAGAAAAAGGAGAAGGAGAAGTGGATTAGTTGGTTTTCCCCATCTGCCCCTCTATTTAAAAGGGATGATTGCAAGGAGTGGTGCTAAACCCAATATATGCTTAAGAAATTGCTATCATTTTAGATAATTCAATAGGTTATACATTTATCAGGGACATTTCATGAGCTAAATATAATTTTATGATTTTAAAAAGGCTGCTGTTCACATTAGAAAGCCCTGGGTAACTGTTGCCTACACTGACACAAGACTAATAATGCACAGGAACCAAATGTGGCCCATAGTTGGGAACAAACTGCAACTTCAAAAACTTTCCAATGAAACAGAGCCCAGAAAGGAATAGAGACAGATATGTACTCCTTAGAAACGTGTAATTTCAATTTTTTTTAAACAAAACTAGAACAAGTCTTCAGGGAAAGAAAGGGGCTCAAGAGATAAAGAGCTATTGAAGAGAACATTGGAAACATGATTTTTGGATCAAACCAGAAGAACACAGACTGGGTATAAACTAGCAGAAAGCATTTTGAGGTTATTTTGGACAAAAGGCCAAGTGACAAAAAGAAAACAATAGGTTCAGCAGTTCTAAAAACATAGTAGTAAATACATCAACACATGTGGAAGGATGTCAAAATTTTCCTGCTAGAAAGCATTCCTCCTAGGAATGCAGTCATCGAAGGCAATATAAAGACACCAACACTTATGCTACACTTACCATAATATGAATTATCTGTTTATCTACACATTTGCCCAATTAAACCTAGCTATCACCTCAAAGTGGGAATATTTAGAACGTTTGAATTTTAGAGACTACCTAGGGGCTAGCCAACGTGTCTCATTTCAAGTACAGTTTGAGTGATGAGGACCACGGGAAGGCTGCTTGGGTCACTTCATTGGGAATTCTGAGGCCTCACACTGGGCTCAGCAGGAGGAGTCTGTGATCCGTGATTGCTGCCTGTCATGACCAGGGTAGAGGGAGGGAGAGGGATATAAGCCTACCTGCCAGTCACTTGATTTTCTGATTCAGTCCATCTCTCTCAGTCTACAGTTGAACGGAGACAAAGGGAGCTTACGCTTAGAAATAAAGAGAGAGAGGACTTGGCCAAAGGGTAGACGGATGCAAAGTTGCTTCTTTTTGCAGAATGCAAATATCTTGATATTCAGTTCTCTGCATTTTCTTTCCTCCATTGCTCTCCAAATACTAATTATTTTAAATTATACAAAATAAAACTATGTAACTAATGAATGTAATGAAAACACAGTTCACTTCAACAATAATATAGTCCTACATGGAATGAATCAATTCATTCTGTCAAAAAAACTTCTTAATGTTTAAAAATATTCATAAATCTATGCAAGCTTCTAATATCTACCATTCTGAAAAAAACTATTTCTTAAAACTTACTTTGTCTCTGTAGGACATTTACTTCTGCAAGTATACTGTTTTTCCTAGGCCCCCTTCCTTAGGCTTCTTTCTCTCTGTTTTGAGAGTTTATAAATCTAACTGACTAAATCCCATTCAGTGTGATACTAAAACTAGTAATGAAGTGTAGAGGAACCATTAATGTACCAACTTCTCCTAAAACTGCACACCAAAATGCCCTTGAGTAATCTCAAATTACTAACCATATTCCCTTGAAGCTTACAAGAAGAAGTATGGAATATCCATTGGCCCAGCATTTACCTTCTATAACCACACCCAATATAGAATTACTTTGTAGAAACCCAAATGAAATATTCCGGGTAACCAAGTAGTTGTTGCAATTGTAAGCACTGGATATCTAGTATCTACACTAGATATCCAACATAAAATATCCTCGTCCTAACAGATGTTATACTTTATCTATTATTTTCCCTTGTCATTTGACCCATTTTTCCCCTTTTATTCAGATATATTTATTCTAAAACTTATTTGCGACATAAGAAAACAATCGTCTCAACAAAAAGATTTCTGGTGAGGAAACACATGAGAACTATGACAATCATTACAATGAAAGTACCTCATGCACACTTGGATTCTTCCACCAAATTTCTCAGAACTATCTATACTATTCATTGGGAAATCAATGGCATGCCTCTATTATGTGGGTCTTTGTTGAAAATGTTTTAACACAGACTACACTTTAAAAAATTGCATGGGGAAGGGTAGTCAGGAGACATATTTTATGACTTTTATGGCTTTGCCTCTCCAGCTGCCCACTGAAGAGATATTTTGGCTCAGGTTTACCTATCATGGCAACATGGGCCCATGGGGACCCATGGAAGGCTGTAATGAGGGGTTCCATTAACCAGTTTCATTATTTCAGAAGGCCTAAGGGAATAACACATTCACCAATAATAAGGCTGCTAAAGCTAGAATGTCAAATTACTTTGCTTTGGGGCAAGATCTTATCAATTTCATATGAAAACTCTTATTACCTCATGCTGATCAGAGTCTCTGATTGGCAACTATGTATGTGTCTGATTAATAAAGTGTGAAATAAAAACAAATGAATTGTTTTGTTTGGACATTAATTTTTTTCAAAACATACAGTTCCAGATATAGAAGATAATCATTAAAGACTAATTTACATCACGTGTTTAATGTCAACCTAATATCTTGAATAAGGATGGTGATGATGACACAATAGCTTGAACTTACATGGCACATTCTAAGTACCAGGCAGTGTTCTAAGCATTGTACAAACACTTATTTATCCAATCATCACAACAGTCATATTAGGTAGGGCCAATTCTTAGGCCAAAATAAGGTTATGAAATAACAACTGAGGACCAACATTATTGCTATTATGACATAGTTCATACGGAGTAACTGCTGAAGCAAGAATTTGAACACAGGCAGTAAAGCCTCTGAATCCAGACTGTCAATTCCCCCTTTCAGGAAATACTCTGATTAGGGTTCTCATTTTATACTATAACAAAGATAACAGCACACAGTAGCTTACTCACCTGTAAAACTAGGATTATCAATAGTTTCATCAAGAAGTGATGATAAGATTAAATAAGTTAACTTTTGAGAGCCTCTAGAACAATACCTGGTACAAGGTAAGTTCTGTTTGAATAATCATACTCTTCAAATGACAAAGCTTTTTTTCTCCCCTTGAGTACAAATCAAAGTCCTGAGGCCAATCCTCTCACCTGTGCTCAATATGGGTAAAAATTAATTTTGAAAAAGACTTTGCTTTTGTCTAATTACCAATATGCAAGGAAATGACATTGGCTGCCTAAAAATAAACCATTAACTCATCATACTGGTAAAAGCTCAGCGTGAACACTCCCTGCGAGCGGGAAGAGGGAGGTGAGGAGGATGACACCATGACACACTGAGTTCAGGGGCATGTAACCAGGCACCTGAGCCCTGCTAGGGATGCTTGCTGAGTCTTCCTTTCTTTTCTGCCTCTTCAGAAACACTTTTGTGAGACTGGTAATTTACCACTAAATCTGTGAGCATAGAAAGAAACTTTTAAACTGTAACACATGCATAAGCTATACATTTCTGGGACAAGCATATCATTGCATAATATAGCTCAGTTCTAATAAACCTCCATCCTTTGAAGCTTCATTGTGGAGGAGAGTAATTTCAAGGCAGCTTTGAAGTATACTCCCTTAAAGAAAGTAAGAGAAAAGCCATTGTTTATTTCACTACTATTTAAGAGTTAATGAGAGATTTGCACCTGTACAGCTGTTGTGGACTGAAACTAGCTCATGGAGTGAATGTGTTTTCTGCTTGAGACAGTTGTAAATGCCTTGAGTAAAAACACTGAGGACTGCTAATGGATAGGTTTATTTTAAAGCATGCCATCTGCTATCAATCATAGAGAAGTATAGGAAGCAAGTTTGGCTGGGCTCCCTCCTTGCGAGCCTGATAAAGACAGGGCTCCAGGACTCGGGAACATTGAGTCCTCAAGAGAATAAAACATCAAACCTACTCAGCAGCTCCACTAACAATAATAAAAATGCCTCTGCCTAAAGGTGACATTCTGAATTTACGATTATTTGTGTCTATAAAGTGTATTCTTTGGCTCCTGACTCATTCTGACTGTCTCACTCCGAGAACAATACATTAAGCCTGCCTGGAGTAAATGGAAATCCTATCCTTTTATTAAACCAGCAGCCAGTACCTGAGACGATCTAATGCCCTGTAGGATCACAGGAAGATTTTCAGTTCTGTTTTGTTTCTTTGTAAATATTTTTCATAAGAAAATTACAAACAAATCTATGTTCACGCACTAAAATATATAAGTGATGTAGGCAAGTATATATTTCTTAAAAGACAAAATAAAATAAAAGATTAAAATAGAACTAATCCTACTATTCTATCATACGCCCATTATAATGAGGCTGGAAAATTACCTATGAGAGATATGTTATGGTAAAATTTAGAACTAGTTTCTCGGAATGGTTTGTGTTCTTTATGCTGTATGAACCAAGTATACTTTCAAGAGGGCAAACGTTATTTTCTCGGAAATCTTCCAGCTGTGGAATCATAACCAATATTGCTTTCAAAAATGGATCCCAAAGTATTCCTTGAAAAATGCCGAGCCTGGCTTATTAAAAGTGCTGCCTGCTGAAACCCTCAGTGGACGAAATGAGTTGTGGTGGCACTGGAACCTTCTACAGCTTATAATGTTAGATTGTGCTTCAAATCTGCAGCTTAATTCTGTTGCTAGCCTGGAATACAGAGTTGTGAGTGTTTGGGGAAAACCCACCTGGCCAGCAAACTCATGAGCCTAATTAAAGTTAATAGAGAAATTAAAAGAGGACAATACTGCCTCAGCATTGGTAAAAAGATATGTATAAGGCAATAGAAATTTAGAGCAAGAACTTAGATTTTTATGTTACACATTTGTTAGAAATAGTTTTTTCTTAAAGACATAAAAATAAATTGGTATTATTTGACTTGCCATATATTATGGTTGATATGTTACAATTCAATATATGATTTTTGTGCTAAATAAAATTAATGTTTTAGGTTAAATCATATGAAATCGAAAAATACTTAACCAATAAGCATACTTCAGATCTGCTATGTATCAGAACTTTGCTAGACTCTAAGATAGTAGAAAAGTAAAAGGCATTATTTCTGCCCTTCATGGAAAAAAGGTTTAATACATTCAACAGAATTTTAGAACAACATCATAGTGCCAATGTTAAGAGCTAAATTCTTAGAATAAGTGCTACAAGAGTTCAGAAAATATGTAGAGCAGCAAAGACTGCAGTAGCAAGAAAGACTGGTAAGGAAGCCTTTCATTGTTTCCATAAAAGCAGAAAAAAAAGATAAATATAGAAAAATTAGAATAATTCAGACTTAGAAATATAGAAAATAAATTTATCTATTGAAATTTCAATGTACTTTCTAATGCAATATGGAATTAAATGTTGAGTCAAGTTACAAAACACACCTAGGCCAGAAGGAAGCACCAACAATGCTTTCATCCTTTGTCAGAGGTCAAAAAATAATGTCCATACTGACAGAGTAGGAAATGCATTAATAAATGCATGAAGCAGGTGAGGGCAGAGGCAGAGTGTGGCAAATTAAAGGGCACCTGCCTCATCTAAAGAAGCAGCCTCTACCCAGCATGAGCAGGTTAGTGCCAAAAAAGGAAGAGAACCCAGTTTTGGCAGATCTCCAACTATCAAAGAAAGCTGGAAACCTGGCTCTTAAGTAATATTATCAATTTTGTAAAAATTAAGGTCAAACTAAACACTTTACCACTGTGGGACAGATCCACCCATCCTGCTCCAGGCTTCTCAATAGTTCATGTCATGGGGAAACCTGACTCTATTTCTAGGAATCTTAAAAATAAGTCTATAAATGCCACCAATCACTCCTGTATTACATTTGAAGTCTTTCTAAATGGTGGCAACACCTAACTTTGCAGAAGACCAATTCTGTGGGTTATTTCAGAAGAGCCAGTGGGTTTCTGAAAGCTTTGAGTGAATTCTAAAGGTTAGTATGTTTCTTACACCAGATTTCAAATCCCTGACAAATAAGTCAGTGGAGCACTAACAAAAAAACTACTGTGATAGGGAATGTGCTGCTCTGATTAGACATTAGTAGCTGTATCAAGAAGAGAAATACCTGAAGATTAGCACAGTAATTTGTTTCTCTAAACCTGAATTATTTAATCTCTTTTCTTAAGAAAGCAGTGGTCTATGAATATTGTAAAGAATTAAAACTGCATTTATAAGATGATTTCCAAAAGATTTAATGTTTTCAATAAACAGATGGATCATTTAAATATAGTTAATAAATATTATTCAGAACTCATTACCTTAAATATGCTCTACTTAGAAAATGCAAATATTCACTGTCTCAATTTTAAGAAGGTTGGAATACCAGGTAGGATTATATGATGTTTTCACAGTTAATATTTGCAATGTAAGATCTACATATTGTGAAATAGAAGAGTTTAAACCAAAATAATCTATTCCTGTAATTCAGGACATCTCAATTCCATCAGTTTAAGGAATTATTTAAATATTGCAGCCAATTCTAACTATTATAATTCTATACCATTAGGGAAATGTTTCCAAACATCATGCATTTATTAATTCAGTCAACGAGTATTTATTGAATTCTTACAAGGTTCTATACTTCATGTAGAAAAAAAATACCTTACTAAAAGAACTGTCTTACTGTATCAAAATAATTTATTTTGGTTTATTTTTCTGGCATTTTTGATTAAGCAGTCTGTAATTCAACATCATCCATGTTAAAACTAAAATGTGTAAATAGCTACAGGTTCAAACACAGAAACTCTTGCTACATATCAAGGCTAGTCAGACATTGTCTGCATGAAGTATAAGGCTGCTGTCAATGTTGTGTTAATCTTTTTGAATTCAGAAAGTTAAATGACCCATAATATCAAGAGACAGGTGAGCATTTGGTGGGTAAATATGCCAACCAAATTATCCAAACTCAAATCAAAATCAATGATTTAATATAAACAAAGAACAACATTAACAATTATATGCAATCGGTTTCTTGGGCTTGTGCTAGGACATGTTCTGGCTTTATCATAAACTATAACCACAATAGAAGAAATATCACCCCTTTGTGCTTCTTGTTTCTTTACTACAAAAGGAGTGAGCATGACTAGTTGGTCTCTAAACATCTGCCCTGCCTAGGATTTCTTATTAGTTTTAAGCAATTTCACTTCCATGGTAGTTAAGACCTATGAAAAAAAATGTTTTCTTAAATACAGTTCAACATTAGATATGTTCATACCTTGAAATATTTATAGATTGGGTAAACATTTTTCTTTTATATGTCTAATAAATTGCCTTTTCCTCATTACAAAAAAAAAGTTTTCTTTATGTAATATCTATCTATCTAGCCTGTCATCTATCCATCCATCCTACATGGAATGCCAATCTATAGAGAAAATCACTGTTACAATTTTAGTATATTTGCTGTTAGTCATTTACTCTATAGAAGAATACATATATATATTTATAGGAAGCTGTCACCACTCTGTGTTAGTTTCTTATTCTTTTTTTCCCCTGCACTCTACATTAGTTAAAACCTTACCACCATATCATTTGATGTTCTTTAAAAACACAATTGCACAATCTGTAATTAGATGAACGTGCTGTAGTTGATTAACCACTCTGCTGTTGGACATTTAAGTTGTTTTCACTTTTTCTCTGGCAACAAAAATCCTACCTAATAAATCTTACTGTACACCTATGAATGTGACCTTAAAATAAATTGCTAATATGGGCCAGGCGCAATGGTTCATGCCTGCAATCCTAGCATTTTGGGAGTCCAAGGCAGGTGGATCATGAGGTCAAGAGTTCAAGACCAGCCTAGCCAAGACTGTGAAACCCCATCTCTACTAAAAGTACAAAAAAAAAAAAAATTAGCCGGGCGTGGAAGCAGGCACCTATAATCCCAGCTACTCTGGAGGCTGAGGTAGGAGAATCACTTGAACCTGAGAGGTGGAGGTTGCAGTGAGCTGAGATCACACCACTCCAGCCTGGGTGACAGAGCAAGACTCCATCTCAAAAAAATAAATAAAATAAGATCAGGACATTTTTAAAGCTCTTGACTTGTAGTACTACAACGTGTTCCAGAAAGATTGTGTAAATTCACACTGTCACCAGTGTAAAAGACTGCCTATTTCAGATTAACACAATGATATGTATGACATCAATACGATAGTTGGCCCAACACAAGAGATTACATGTTGCTCCTTAGGGAGCAACAGGGCAAGTAGTACCACTGTAATGTCGTTTTTTCTATCACATTATTTGAGAATGCTAAAAGCTTAAAACTGGGCACTCTGCACACCCCTTTCATGCACACACATGCACACATTACAGCCCCATAGTCATATACACATAGGATGAACCTTCTGATGACAGCAAACAAACTCCCACCTACGCACACACTCAAGAAAAGGAGGACTTTTCTGAGACCATTTGGTTATAAGCCAGCTGTCAAGAGGCCATGGACAGCCAGAGTGCATCTTCAGGGGATTCCTGGTTGAGATGATAGTTTCTAAGACGATAGAAGTGTTATGTGGTGTAGATAGAAGAGATCTTTCCCTTTATCTCCTAGAGAAAGATAACTGCTACCAGGAAATGAGGTATTTTTGAAAATTCAGTAACAACAACTAAAAGAAAAATTTGCTAATTTTGCCAGCTAGCACAAGGAACTTGGCCACCAGTCAAAAGGCTATGTGTCCAACTCAGAGCTGGATTCACTTTAACAAAAATTTCCCTCTTCAGCCACCTAGTGCTTGTTGCATTAGGCAAGAAGCCAAAGTGGGGTAGAAACAGTCACTCACATGAAATGTCCGTTTCCATTTGGATCCCTGTGGCCGTTTCCCATGTCATGGTGAAAAAATGCTTCCTCTGCTTGGGTGTTTTCAGGATAACTTGGTTTGAGGAGGAAGTCGGATCTGTTGCTCACAAGGCGCCCAAAGGAGGCAAAGCCACAGCTTTGCATGGTCAGAACTAGGCTGTCCCTGCTTTAAAAAAATATATCCTCGCCCACTTCTACCCATGGTTTTGATGTTGAAAGAAACCTGTTGTGGTTTAAATGACTCGGTCAGTTCTTCTGGGATTTTCCAAAGTTTCCTATAAAAAGAAATCTGTGGGAAATAAATGATTGCATAATCACTAACACATGCCCGTTTTGCTAAACCTGTTATCTTTTTGGTGTTTTGAATTGCATCGTCCTACCTAGTGAATTACTGTATTTTAATAGTTTTACCTTTTAAGCAATGATGCTGATTATAGTCACCTTTTTTTAAACTTTTGATCAGTGTGTAGTTAAAGAAAAAAACAACACTACAAAAGGTAAAGCCATGATGTTTATGCAGCAAAATTAAAAGGAAAGTGTGATAAATGGCGGGGAAATAAGGCGATTACCCAGATAAATGGCAGATGGAGGGAAAACTTGATTCTTCAATTACTTGTGTACCTTAAACATACGATTTTTGGCCTTAATTGGAATAAATGCCTCCAAATTTTTCTTTGGTAGCACAGACCTGATTAAATAGCAAGACTATTCTTCTTTTTCTACCATACACACAGAATTTCTTATTTTTTGCTCAAAAGAATTAAAATGCCTGGACCTAGAAAACCATCTTTAAAATTAGAGAAAAGCTGGAGACAAAGTTGAAAGGCAAACATATCACATTGCTGGTAAAAGAAATAAAATAGATGTTATTCATTATCTATCAGGATGAGGATTACAGATGCCCGATCTTCAATTTATTAGATGACTTATAAATAAAGAATTCCAAAGGCGGCTATTCCTGGCAACTGTGAAGCACAGCATCCACAGGTTTATTCCTTACTGGTAGTATCAAAGATTCTACCAAAAAAGTGATGATAAAAGCAAACCATCTCAAAAAAAAAAAAAGTCTTTGACTATTACCATTCTTGCTGAAAGGTGGGAGAGCCCAATAAGATACTGACAGTTGGCGAGAGGGGCACGTGTGCGCATCCAATAAACTAAGGCTTATTAGTGGGCTTCAGCAGAAGCGAGGCCCAGTAGCTCTCAACTCTAGCTGTACATTAGAATCATCTAGGGCACTTTCATTATACTCATGCCTCAGGTCTGTTCTACACAACTAAATAAAGAGATGGACATTACACCAAGGCACTGGTGTTTTTTTAAAAGGTTTTTAGGTGATTCCAATGTAGAATCAAATAAAACAATATGCATGATCTTATGGAATCTAGGACTTCTCTATATTAAACCATACCCTACCTGATGGTGGATACATTTTAAATGTACTACCAATATGACTAGACTGTAAGAGAGTTTATTTTGCTACTGTTCTACCACAGTACCTATCATGTTTGGATTATAGTAAGGGTTCAGTGCATATTTATTGACTAAATACAGGAACAATTATAAAACAACATTTGTTTTAACACTGAATGATTATTTACAAGTGATGAGTACATTATGAGAAGAAATTTTTACAATAGGGCATTACTAGTCAGAGAAAATGTTATGAAAATGCTGAATCTTTGCCTGGGCCTTGAAGGCACTATGAAATTTGGTTTATGAAGAGGAGAAGCTTCAGGAGCAGAAATTGAAATGACTGTACCTTTGTAGGGTGAGAACTAAAATTACACTTAAGGAGTATCTATTATTGCCCCCTGCATTCATGCCAGAATATCTGAATGTGGGAAAATCTACCCAATGTTAAAGGAATTCTAAAATATATTAAAAGCTAAATGGATTACAAAACAAAATTTGTGATCACATAGAAAAAGAGAAGGATAGCTGGAAGCTAGCAAATACTCACAGATAACAAGTAACATTTCACTAACTTCATTTTAAAGGAATGTTTCTAGTTTAGGAGATTAAAGAAAAGCAAAATAATATTTCTTGATTCCCATCAGAAATTACACATCCTATCTTTATTAATAAGATAGAGATTGTAGGTTAAGTTATGGGACAGGTAAGACAAGTCATATCTTAAAAGATTCATATCTTATTTGTAGCACAGTAGTAATGTACAGTCAAAACTGTCCTTGAAATTGTTTTTAATATGTCCTAATAAGAACAATACAGGCAGTTTTTTCTCCAGCTATGAAACTAATCCTTTTTACTATGATTGAGCATTATATGAAGTAGTTTGGCTCATGTTTATGAGCTACATTGTATATCAAAAAAATTTTAACTAGAATCACACTCAGCTTGACAAAATGATCAAACTAAGAACTACATAAAAATAGGAATTTCATGAGAACCAAATCAAAAGGTAAACATCAATTGAGTAGAATGTAGGGAAGAATTGCCTCTATTATTTACCTCTTCTATTCTCTACCTCTCTACCTCTCTCAATTCTCCTAGCTCTTATTTGCAGAGAATACATGATGTGATTCATGTAAGTTAACTGCATCTCCAATGAAATGCACCTAGAACCATTTGATTCTGTCCACTAGAGAAGTAGCATACTTGATATGGTGTGATGTGGGTTTCTGTTCTCTTATTTCTGTACAGAGTTTTTGTAAATGGCTTGGATTAAGAGACGCAGAAGGAAGCATATTTATTTTTCATAACATAAATTTTAAAAGAGAGCTGATGTTTCAGAATATAAAGTCAATATACAAACATCTCAATAATCTAGAACTGTGGTTGCAAATGAAGATGTCATTTAATAGAGCCCAGTAAAAAGCTGCAGAATTAGGTCTGAAATATTAGTTCATCAGACTGGCAAATACCTAAATAATTTTTTGAAAGACCACCTGTTGAATATGAATTAAAAAGCAAGAGCTATAGTGGTGAGAACTCCGTTAGAATAACAATGATAATGCATATGCTAATCAAAAACAACAACTTTACAGTGAGAAAGCATTTTCACATTCTATTTTAATAATATAACCATATAGAAAGATGGTGATCAGAGAGAAATAAAAGGTAAGGATTAAAAACCTTGAAACCCCTTGTTTATTCATATACAAACATATACACACACACAATATACATATATATGTATGTATGTGTGTATGTACATATATGTATGTACGTATATATACGTATATATATGTGTACATATATATACGTATATATATATGTATATACTATGTGTACATATATATACGTACACACACATATATATATACACACATGAGGGTAAATAACAGATACTCTAGAGTGCATTGTGTTGCCAGATGGTTTTGCCCAACTGTATGCTAATATAATGTTCTGGGCACATTTCAGGTAGGCTAGGCTAAGCTATGATGTTCAGTAGGTTAGGCATATTAAACGCATTTTCAATTTATGATATTTTCAACTTAGGATGGGTTTATTGGGATGTAACCCCATTGTAAGTTGAGGAGCATCTCTACATTATAGAGAATCAGTTGTTTACCCTGGTGATCACATGGCTTACTGAGAACTGTGGGTTCGCAAGAGAGTATAGTACTGTATTCCCTAGCCTGAGAAAAGATCAAAATTGAAAAATTACTATTTTTACTGAATGTGTATCATTTTTGTACCATCGTAAAATTTGTAAATTGTAAGTCAAACAATGGTAAGTTGGGAACCATCTTTATTTAAAATTTAACCACTTCTAACCACCTTCACTCCTAGCCCTCTAAACTATGACCAGCTTTCACTGAACCTATTCAAACAGTTTCCTCACCAGTCCTTCTTCCCCCTTGCCTCCCTAGAATCTGTGTTTCCACTTAACTGTCCACGGGATCCTTTGAGATACAGCCAGGTAATAACAGTACTGTGCTCAAAGCCCTACAGAGACTGGCCATCACTTATCCTTGGAGATCTGATCATCCCAAGGATAAGTCAGAGACTCGCAATTCTCTCTGCAGCCTTACCTCCTAGCACTCTCTCAGTCACTCACTGCTCTATAACCTCATTGGTCCCTTGTTATTCCTCAAATACACTTAGGGCAGTCTCTTGCCTCAGAGTCTCTGAGTGGCTGCTCTCCGGCCAGGAATATCTTCCACAGTTATCTACCTGACTTGTTCCATGGCTTCCATCAGATCTGTGCTTAATGGTCATTGGCTCAAAAAGGGGTTCCTAAACACCTTTTCCAGATCAGCCCACCCTCACTCTTTATCGTTTTGTTCTATTTTCCTTACAAAATAAAACCTGGCACAATTTGTCTGCTTGTTACCATCTTTCTATTTTCTTTAAATGCAAACATCATAGATACAGAGTTTTTTTTTTTCCCTTTTGTTCCCTCCCCACTGCCTATAAAAAGGCTTAAATAGACCTCAAAAGAGGTTCAATGGATATTTATGAAATTAAAACATTAATAAATGATTTCTAATTGGTAGAAAGTTTAACCCCTCCCTTGTATTCTTGTTTCTCCTTTTTACAGTTTCTCAAAAGAACTCTATACACTGGATTATCCACGTCTAAGTCTTACCTAGAATGTACCTTCCTTGTGGGGTGTGGCTTACTCCATCCATAAACAACTAGTCCCTACACACGGTGCTGACGCCTGTCAGGGGCTTCCTATCACAGGATCCCTGCTGAAATGCCGTCTCTCCTCTCCGTCATGATTAGCCCAACCAACCAAAAGATGCTTGCTCTAGGATCTTACCCATTACTTTCTTTCAAGAATTGCTAACTGCCTAACCTATTTTTAAATAGTTTCCACACATATTAAAAGCTGTTGCCACCAATGGTGGAGTATGGCTCAGAGTAAAGTTATGCATTATATCATTCTCCCCCAGAAGTCACATAATTCTCTATCTTTTTCTTTACCATATACAGCAGAGCTGTCCAAGAGAAATATAATACGAGCCATAAATGTAAGACACATAAGTCATTTTAAATTTTCTAGTAGTCACATTTTTAAAATGTAAAATAAATATGAAATTATGACAACACATTTTAATTAGCAAAATGTATCTAAAACAATATAAGTTCAACATGTAACCAAAATGAGAATACAAACTCTTGCATCAATTATGGGGATTGTAGCAGTCTGGCCATATCATGAATACTTAAGGGTGATCAACTGAAGAAGCAGTCAGTCCCACCTTGAATGTTAAAAAGCTGGGGTTCTCAAGGAGGGTGTGGCAGAATGACAGAACCAGCGATGGGAGTTAGGATCCTCTCAGAGAACTTTTGAAATAAGCATGAAGAGAAAAAAAGCATGTGTGATTTGAAAAAAAAAAAAAATCCAAAACAATGTGTAAGTCACCTTCATTTCTTTCCCAATTTGAGAACCAGAGTGGAAAAGAGAATTCTTCCCATGGGAATAGATAATTAATAAAATATCTTCCACTTCCAACATTCAAAGACTAGATCATATAGAAGCTTGGCATCCTCCTAGCTCTCTCCTAAATCATCCCACATTATGTAACATTTATTTTGTCAACTCGAAGTAAAAGATTACATCCTTAATGTCCATTTTATCTAAATACATCCCTTTTGGCCCAGTGTGTAGAACATATCTAGATTAATGATTGAGGACTTCTAATTATGAAACAAATCACTATGACCTTTCCTTTTACCACCCTCTCTCTCTCTCTCTCTGTTGGCTCTTCTCTAGTATAGGATTTCTCACAGAACAATACCTTTTGACTTGGACTTTTAACCTCTTTGGATTGAAGTGGAGAAGGGGTATATTAGAAGAAAAATTATGGAGAAACTCAAAATTAAATATCAAAGTGTAGGCATGATTTTCTGGGACAATTCTGATTTGTTTTTGCTTTCCCACACCGTTTTGTATCCCATGGTAGAGGTTGTCAAAAGTAGGGAAGGATTCCAGTTAGTTGACCAATGGCCTGTGAATTCATATATTGGCATCAACTTAATTCTGCTCTGTGACTTCATCTCTCTCTTTAAGACTTACATTGTAACAATAGTAATCTAGAC
This sequence comes from Cacajao melanocephalus, assembly GCA_963573385.1. Taxonomy (NCBI): domain Eukaryota; kingdom Metazoa; phylum Chordata; class Mammalia; order Primates; family Pitheciidae; genus Cacajao; species Cacajao melanocephalus. The sequence continues at coordinate 8,570 of CAUYLG010042193.1, read as the reverse complement.
ATTTCAGGGTTGTCTGAAAGATGTATCTAAAGATGTAAAAAACAAAAGTACATAAATGGATGGTTTCAAATGCTTTGGAAGAAACAATATAAACAGCACCAAAAGGTTTTGTTTTTAATTGTCCGATGTTTTCTTTCTCATTTTCAAAAGACAAACCCAATGGCAGATACTCAATATTTTAGAGTTTTTAGCATGCAAACTGTTTTTATTTGAAGATTAAGAGTTTGATTACACACAATAGCCTCTGTGGCTAATTATTTTAAATGCAAATGTAAAATTCAGACACCTAGTGTTACTTAAGTGCACCCAGGTTTTTGTGGTTTAATAATAACATCTGTTTTGGTTTTTCAACCACAAAAGTGCGTTTAATCTGTTCTTCCTTTAGTTGAACTTTTCACATCTGCTTCGGCTCAGTTCCCATAAGCTAAAGACCAGATCTTTTCCAAAAGTAGGAAGTCTACCTGTACGACTGTTGTTCTAGCTCAAAAGATCTGTTTTTAATACCAGCTGAAGATTTCAAAAGAATAACAAAAATAAACTCCTTACCCATAATGCACTTCTTATGCTTTTTGGCTTACATATCATAGTGCGGTCATTTTATGAATGCAATGCTCTGGAAATTTTAAATTAAAACAGTGAATTGTCAGATCACACACACTCAGGTAGTCCTTCATTTCTTTTTTTAATCGTGGAAAAAGAGTGTATTTATTAAGTTAATTTTTCATGAAAAAGTTATACCAAGGATGGACAGTGGCTTAAAAACCTCAGTGGTTTTTTTTTTTTTTTTTTTGGACACATACTTAGTACTTATCTGTCCCATGGGTCCTGAAAAGTAGGCCGAAAAATGTTGAAAAGACAACATTACTTCACAGATTTTCCACAATTGTTTGCTGCCTCCGAGGTTTCAGCTCTTAGAACCAATCCTAAGAGACCTATCTAAAATCAGAGACTCTGAAACCAAATCCTAATAAGCATCTTTGAAAACCAACCAAGGTGCTGAGAAGAAACACATTTTTCTTTACGTAAGAATTTTGGTAGAGAAAGTTATTGAACAAATGAGTGCCTGTGTTAGATGTGATAATTGTTTTTCTCAACTGGAAAGATTGACTCTCTTTATCAGCATTTACAAGAGATTGAACAAGGCTGAATATTCAGTCTTTATTTGGACAGGATTTAATTGATATCAAGTTAGTCTAATTATTTATTTCAGAAAGTTATTTTGAATATGTGAGATGCACGTAATTATATATTTTTCCTGATGTATGATTATGTAATTATACATGGTCCTGTTTACAGGACAGAGTAACACAGCATGCTGCAATTAGTAGGTGTTCAACTCATGTTTGGTGAATGAGGCCTAATGAGGTAATATAATGGAGAGGGCCTGGTACATTACCTTTGTCGGTGCAAACAAGATGATTCTGTGATTTGAATAATTTCCCAATGTCTTACGTAAATAGGAGTTGTCAGTGGGGGTGATTCAACTTAATTCAAAAAACATTTACTGATTGCATGACATGTGCAAGTCACTACAATAAGCAGAGTGACAAACACAAAGATAAGCAGGAATTTTACAAGGTTAAAGTAAGCAAATTATGAAAAGTGTCTTAAGAAAAATAGCAAAACACTGTTATGGTGGAAATAGCATTTGAGACAGGCCTTGAAAGAAAAGTCATCAAAATTTGGAGAGTGCTGAATAGGAGAGTTTTGAACAAAAGGTGAGAAAGAAAGTGATCTGGTAAGACAGCACGAGAATTCAGGTCTAGAGAACATAATTAGGAAAAGTAGAGAATGACAAGCAGTTTCATTTGTCTCACAGACAAAGATAAAGATAGAAGAGTAGACTGGTGGTTCACTACGGAACGCTTTAAATGCTATGCCAAGGAGCAGGCATATCATATAGTAGACAATGAGAGCCTGAATCTTCAAATCAGATTTCTCAATGGTATTCAGATATTTACCACAAATTTCAATCATTTTGCCAGCAAAGGCAGAACTAAAGAAGTACATTTCTTTTCCAAACTTGGTCAAAATCATGTGGTGTTATTTTTAAATTCATTTTTCATTTAAAAGAGAATTCATGGAGGGGAATATCTGTCAAATTTTCTAAGCCTTGCATTCATTGCTGGGCTTGAAGATAAAGCATAAAGGGTTCTTTTACAGTTCACACAGAAGAAACAGTCTCTGGAAAAGAGAAGGAAATTCTTAAAAATATGAGTAGAAAAGCCATTTGTGGTACTTCTTGCACCTAAATACTCCAAATTAAGTGCTATCAAGATCTATTCGACTATTGGCAATTCAAAGAAGAAGGCTCCCTATATAAACGGTTAGTTAAATGACAGCTAATGAGACTTTTATTTAATGACAAGAAGGAAGGAGAATATGACACGAAATAAAACAAAGACTTTTCCTATGTGATTTTGATCTAAGTGTTTATTTATAACTATTATAAATACAACTAATATTTTGGTCCCTTTGTTGAGAGATTAATAAAAGCAACTCTATAAATACTGAGAAAAGCTCCATGCTGAAATATTTCAATGTCTTAACATAAGAGTGATGAGATGTTGAGAAATACAGAATTTTGTTTTGTTCTATTTTCATCATGATGCTATATAGACAGATCAGGAATGTACATAGCTACATGTGTGTATCTGTGTTACACACACACACACACACACACACACATAGAGGAAATAAAATTTTAATATTTCTGCCACTCTGAGATTAAATAAAGTGATATGGGTCACACCCTCACTAGTTCTTTTATTTATTTACTTTTACAGGGACATGACAGTGTGGATGGAATCTGGAATAGAAAGGAGAAAAAGATTTAATATGCCCCAAATGTCCCAAACCAACTTAAAATTGTTATCTCTATCTTCTGCATTCCAACCTACACTGCTTCCAATATTATCTCCCATCTACTGAAGAATATAAAGCAATGTTCATGACTACATTCTCTCTTCCTGTCCTATGTCCAACCAAACATAATCCTTACACTTTTACTCATGAAGTATTTTTCAATCTCAATTCTATCATCAGTCTACCACCCTAATCTAAGCCACCACTGTGCCACATGTAGAGGACCATGATAGTACATTATCTGTCCTAGTTGCCCCCACCCCACCCTTCTCCAATTCATTTTCCATGCAGCAGACAGATAAAAATGATCTTGTCACCACCCACTACCTAACTCTATCCCTTGCTATTGCTCTTAGGATGTTTCTCAATGTTGTACCTCTTCAATTTAGCTATGAATGGAATTACATTTATTTTAATCGCTGTGCTCAGATGGGAAGCAAGACAGATAAACAAATAACGGAATAAATGAGGAAACTGGAAACATGCAGAGATTGGTCATTTTGCTCTTACGCCCCAAGGCAATGAAGTTTCACATTAAAAAAACAAAAAAACAAAAAACAAAAAAAAACAAAAACAAAAAAAAAGCATTCTCTTCTCCAAGGCAACATTATCTTTGCTTTTTTATAGAGTTCCCATGATTATTCATTGGTTTGGTATTCTAGAGCTTGTGGACTTTGTTTAGAATAGGAGGAAACTAATTCTTTAGAAGTCAAAAGCAAGTACTGAAAATTTAGTTCATAAAGACAAGTTTTCCACATATTTTCACAGGCTTACTTAAAAATCTTCCACAGTTTGCTGGTCACAATACCTCCAGAACGGATCATGTTATTACCCAAGATTTCAAGTAGGGCTGCTATTGAGGAGGCTCCCTGGACTCAATTCTTAACTTTATATTTCAGAATTCCACCATGTGTTTTTCCTTCCCATAAAGGATAAAAACCACATCACGATAGAACAATCTGTGAGAATCATAGGCTTTTAACAAGGAAGAAATGGATTAAAAAACACTTTATGCCTTATTAAAGAAATCCCTATGTTCCTCAGAAGCACTTTTTAGCATCTTATTAGTGGTATTTGATCTGACTGACATATTGACCAGTAATTTGAGCAGAAAATGGATCTATTCCACTTAGATCACAAAGGGAATATAAATTTGTGGCTGTAAATTCAAGAGGTACAACTTCCAAATAATTCCTTTAGAATAACTCCCTCTTACTCTAAAACAGCCTTCAAAGTTGTTCTAGACACATCCTCAGATTCTTTAGTAAATCAGTGGCCAATAGGTTTACCTTATTGTTTTTATTTGGATTTGCAAATAAACCCAAATAGAATTGATCGGAAAGTGAAAGTGACTTTAAATGCCCACCCTCTACTTATATCACTAGAAAAATCTATATTAGTAACCAAAACATCATTAGATAATGTTTTGTTGTTGTTTAGCTTGTGTTTTTTCTTTTTCTTCCTTTTTTTAATCTCACTCCTCACACATTAACTTTAATAGGTTTCAGTATCATATTCTCATTGAGTAACCGCTTCTCAAGTTGGAATGAGATGGTTATTTCAACATTTTCTAAAATTTCTTAAATAGCCAAATAGCTCTAACTTTAACACAATGATAAATGTTTCACAATTTCACAATTACGTGAAACAAGAAGCTACAAACCAACCAAGCAGCTACAGAGCATATTCAAATATTTCATTTGTAACTATACTAATAAAGTCTCATTATCCAGATCATTATCAATATTAATTAGTCTTGCATTTTGTGATTTTGCTTTTATTGTTTATAGAGTAAGGGAAAGAATTAGTTGCAGGTATGTAAGAGAAAATATACATGTCTACATGCATTTTGAAAATCATTATTTCCTAATGCTTATTCCATCCAAGAAGATTTACAATTTAAACCATGGATGTTGTATGAATACTTTGAAGGCTGCAACTTAATTTTCAGAAAATGAGACCACACAAAAGTAACTTCTTTATGGCACTTAGGGATTTATCATGTAAACATATAAGCTCATACATTTCTAGGGTATTGATCTTTATTTTGCAAATGTTTCAGCAGCATTTACTATCACTGAAATAGTGGCAACATGTTCTACTTAAGATCAAACAATTTCCCAAAATCTGGCAAGATTTAACAGAAATTTAAAACAATACTTTCCAGGGAAAACTCTAACCATCTGCAACTGTTATTATTAACACTATTCTTTTCTTTTTTTAATTTTTATATTATTTACACTTCCGGTTGCTCTCAAAGCTTTCAACCTGTTATTAGCAATTAATTATAAACAAATGGTTGAAGAGGATGTTTATATGTATGGTTTTTTACCCTGAGCCAAACAAATACAGTATTTTGTTTTAATCACATGAATTTCCGGTCCACACGCAGGTCTACCTGAGCTTTGCTAAGAAAAATCTGTGGCAGAAGACAAACATGATTGCTTTCAGAAAGAGGGAATATCAACTAGATAATACTCTTGGTGTCCTTGTATTAGTCAGACAGGTCTTTCCAAAAAAGTAAAAAGAGTGAAACATGTTAATAAGGGAGGGCTATTTTACATTAATAGTTTGTTAGTGTTTTTTAAACTAGGAAACTCAAACTTCAACACGTTTGCACATAAAGAAAAATTCAAACATCAGAAAATAAACTGTTGTTTTGTGTTACCTTTTCCTAAGCATATAAGCCCTGCTACACTAAAGGAAGCTGTCTTATATCAAATTATGACCTCTTTGTTTAGTCCTTGTCATAACCATCAGGATAGATCATCCAATGCCACCCACTTGTATCTCTGCCAGAGCAAGTACACAGTTACGTGCTCAGTTTTGCAGTAGAGATGCCTCTTTGATGTTGTTCAGCCACCATTTCCTTTCCATTCACTTTTATCTCTGTCCTGGCACTCATTCACGCAGCATCCTCCTCTCCAGATGGTCTCCATCTCCCCTTTAAAAGTACCCAAAATACTCCAGCTTCCTCCTCTTGGATCTTTTCCCATCAACAGCCACATTATCCCTCAGGACTTTTTTCTTTTTTTTTTTTTGAAATGGAGTCTCGCTCTGTTGCCCAGGCTGGAGTGCAGTGGCATGATCTTGGCTCAATGCAACCTCCAACTCCCAGGTTCAAGCGATTCTCCTGCCTTAGCCTTCTGCGTAGCTGGGATTACAGGCATGCATCACCACACCTGACTAATTTTTTAGTAGAGATGGGGTTTCACTGTGTTGGTCAGGCTGGTCTCGCACTCTTGACCTCATGATCCACCCTCCTGGGCCTCCTAAGATGCTGGGATTACAGGTGTGAGCCAGCACACCAGTCCATCCCTCAGGGTTTTAATACCAACCTATTTCTATTTTATTTTCTTCACAGATTGTTTTTATGGAAAGAAAGAGCCACAAGGTAAGATCACAACATCCTCAGCAAATATTATTGCATTAATAATACTTCTCGAATATTTGCTGGAATGCTCCTGTGTTACATTGATTACCCAACATGTACTGAATAAGTACTGTTTATCAGGAACAGTATTTGGCACTGAGGATTTAGATAGAAATAAAAGATGTTTGATAACAGAAGATAAATGAGTTCTGAACAAGGTAGGGTGGAACAGACACTGGAAATGCAAGGAAACAACAACAATTTGTGCTCATGGGAATATTATTAAAAGGTTCATGTAGTTGGGTCTTGCAGGATGAATAGGAGTTCATTGGGCTGATCACGGATGAAGAATACCAAAGGTAAAGGAAACAGTATACGGATAGAGATCTAAAACAGGATGCCCACTGTTTAGAGAATTATAAATATTGTGTAGGCTTCTAGTGATGCTTCTATGGGCAGGTGGGGGAAGTTCAACAGATAAATTTAGAAAAGTAGGTGGGGAGAGAAAAGGATCTTTCATGACCTGTTTTTTGAACTTATCTAGAAGGTAGCAGGAAACATTAAAAGGTTTTAAGTAAGTAGGGAAAAGGCATGATCAGATAGGTAGTTTTCAATAATTTATTCCACTACACTGTGACAAATAGATAAAAAGAAAAATTGTATAGGGAACCTGATTAAACAGCCATGTAATAGTTCCAGTGAGGAACAATCAGTCTACACTGAAGAAATATCAATAAGTTAAGAGAGGGAAAAGGGTAAATTCTAAGATTAGAAATAGATTAGTGGCAAGTAACTTGGTTAGCCATGTACTATGGAGACAAAACTTTGAGAAGCTTATAGATAGCTAACTTGTAAAGTTGGGGAAGAGATACCATGGTTTCTGTCTTAAACATGTTAAGACTGAAGTGCCAGTGTGGGGTCTGAGTGGAGTTGACCAAAAGACAGATATGATTTAGGAGCAGTGATTTGATCACAGGTAATGATTTGGGTCATATAAGTTACCTGATATTTATGAAACTCAAGTGTATGAATGAGAAGCCAAGGAGAAAGCATATAGGCTCAGCCTCAACTCCCTGAAAACATCACAGTCTTATGTTTAGTGGAAGATGAGAAGCCAACAAAGACTACCGAGAATGAAATGACTGAGAACAAATTTCAAGAAGGTAGGAGGGTGTACTTGACAAGGTCAAATGCCATTAAGAAGCATTTTTAGAAAATGAATAGTGACCGTTGATTAATAATTAGAAAAATATGGAAGGTAAGTAAAGCAGCACTATGAAATATTACTCTTGGATTTAAAGGGAAATAGTGAAAGAAGATGATTAATGTGGGTCAATTATTTCAAAATATTGAAGAAACTTTAACATATTGCTAATAGAAGCAATCAGAATTTAGTGAAGGACAACGGCATATAAAATTGATAAGTAGGTAACATGAGTGTTATGATAGAAAACACAGAACTATGGGAGCATTGTTAAAACTACTTTCGCCATCCTTCCAAGAATACAAAAGGCAGTAATGTTTTAACTCAAATTTACTGAAGGATAACTTTCAGGTTATAATCTATTCATACAGGAATAAAACATGAGAAATGGAATTTCCTTACCTATTGCCTGAAACAAAGTGCTTATGGAGTGTTAGAACATATAAGAAATATCACAATTAACATCATTCTATTAGATGAAGAAATTAAAGGCCTGAAGAGGTTCCCTGCAATACTAAAGTCACTCAGAACACTGGGGGCAGAGATAGAGCACATTTGTATTACAATTGGTTTGGCATCATACTCTTTCAACATCTAAGATTTAAATATCAAATTCAGGAGGTCTGGAGTTCAAGACCAACCTGACCAACATGGAGAAATCCAGTCTCTACTAAAAATTCAAAATTGGAGAGATCCAAGATGGACGATTAACAACAGCTCAGGATTGTAGCTCCCAGCGAAAGCACAGAGAGCAAGTGGACGCCACAATTTCAGACGAATTTCTGTGGACCACAAACTGGGAGATTCCCGGCGGAGGAGCCACACGGATCACCAGCGCGACTCTTTTGGCCGGCGCAGCTGTTTTGCCGGCGCCCCGGCGCAGCGCAGCGCTTCTCGGTGCAGGGTATACGCGGCTGGGGGCCCTTTGAGTCAGGCTTGGCTGGTCCCGTCCCCACAAGGAGAACAGCAATAGGAAGCGCTGAGAACTGAGAGTTTCACAGTAAGCACAGCTGAACCCGGGAAAGCCAAGCTCAGTGGGAAAGGGGCGTCCGCCAAAGGAAAACTAAGAAACAGAAAAAACTTCATCACCAACAAGCCGGACGATCACTCAGACCCAATCTGAAAGTC